>VYZP01071128.1:85906-162829 GCA_013400635.1 Hypocryptadius cinnamomeus
CAAAATGCCCTCTGCAAGGAGCACAGCCAGCACGCCCAGCACAGCTCCATGTCCCCCAAAATCCCCTCTGCAAGGAGCACAGCCAGCACCCCCAGCACAGCTCCATGTCCCCCAAAATCCCCTCTGCAAGGAGCACAGCCAGCACCCCCAGCACAGCTCCATGTCCCCCAAAATCCCCTCTGCAAGGAGCACAGCCAGCACCCCCAGCACAGCTCCATGTCCCCCAAAATCCCCTCTGCAAGGAGCACAGCCAGCACCCCCAGCACAGCTCCATGTCCCCCAAAATCCCCTCTGCAAGGAGCACAGCCAGCACCCCCAGCACAGCTCCATGTCCCCCAAAATCCCCTCTGCAAGGAGCACAGCCAGCACCCCCAGCACAGCTCCATGTCCCCCAAAATCCCCTCTGCAAGGAGCACAGCCAGCACCCCCAGCACAGCTCCATGTCCCCCAAAATCCCCTCTGCAAGGAGCACAGCCAGCACCCCCAGCACAGCTCCATGTCCCCCAAAATCCCCTCTGCAAGGAGCACAGCCAGCACCCCCAGCACAGCTCCATGTCCCCCAAAATCCCCTCTGCAAGGAGCACAGCCAGCACCCCCAGCACAGCTCCATGTCCCCCAAAATCCCCTCTGCAAGGAGCACAGCCAGCACCCCCAGCACAGCTCCACCCTCCCCATGTCCCCCAAAATCCCCTCTGGAACGTACCTTCTGTTCCAGGTGTGCCCTGCGCAGCGACACCCGTTGCTCCAGCTTCTGGAGTTCCCTTTCATGCTGTGCTTCTGTCTGCATCTTTATTTTGCTCTGGTAGGCATTGAGCAGCTCCATCTCCTGCTGGAGTTGCAGTCTCAGGGCTTGGCATTCTGCTTCCTGGGCCTCGTCCAGCCGGAGCTGTGAAAGCATGGGGAAAACAAGGCTCAAACCCCCGCTGGGAATTCCTCTGCTCCCACACAAGTCACACACAACTCTTTCTTCCCAAAGCCACTGGTGGTGGTAGCAGAGGGAGAAGGCAGCAAAGGCTTCATGAGCAGCAGCTGCTCTGCTCACACTGAGGCAGAGCCCCAGAAGATCCAATCCTAAACCCCAGCACGCCAGGGGAGCAGGGGAAGGACATGTGTTCCATAGGACACTTACTCCAAGAGGGAAAGTGCCACCTGATGTGTTGTTTAAACAGTTTTTACAGTTCAGTGGCTGGAGAAGTCCCCCCCAGGGTGCTCCAGGCCCAGAGCCCCCTGCACGTACCGCCTGCGAGGCCATCATCTCGTTGATGCTCTGCTCGTACTGCTCGGCCAGGATGGCGAGCTTCCGTGTCTGCTCGTCCTTCAGGCTCTTCAGAATTGTCTTGTGCTCACTCTTTGGAGTTACTTCCAGCTGGTGATTCTTCAGTGCTTTGTACTGCTTAGTTTGTACTTTGCATGTGTCCTGGAACTGCTTTTTGATCTGCATTTCCATAGCCTGCCAAGGAAGGAATGAGGTGAAGAGCACGAAGGGCTTTGGGAATGGAGAGGTTGTGGTACGTCCACATGGGTGGGGTGGTGGGAACCCTGTGCGTGATTCCCACAGGGACTAACCAGCAGCAGCAGCAGCAGCAGCTCAGGCCCTGCTGCAGCCTGGCCAGGAACAGCACCCCCTCAGCCTTCCTCAGCCCAGGGCAATTCCCACTTCCTGCAGATCACCCAGCCCACCACCTGCCTCCCAAAACACATCTGCTTTTTCATATCTGCTTTTTCACAGCATCATTCCCTTCCATGTCCTTCCCACCTCAACCTTGCACTATGTGGAGGCTGCAGACCTGAGAACTAGCAAGGGTGTGACAGAGTGACAGCAATGTGCCTTCTCTCTGGTGACCAGTGACCCCAGGGAACAGCTGGAGCTGTGTAAGGGAGGTTGAGGCTGCGTATCAGGGAAAGGTTCTTCCCCCAGAGGGTGCTGGGCACTGCCCAGGCTCCCCAGGGAATGGGCACAGCCCCAAGGCTGCCAGAGCTCCAGGGGCATTTGGAAAATGCCCCCAGGGATGCACAGGGTGGGATTGCTGAGGTGTCTGTGCAGGGCTGGGATTTGGACTCCATGATCCCTGTGGGGCCCTTCCCACTCAGGATACTCCGTGATTCTGTGACACTGGGAGGAGGAACATGCCTCTACCATAGAGAGCGGCTCAGGGGTCTGAAAGCACACTGGGGTGTGCACAGAGCTCAGCACACACTCAGAGTGCTCTGTGTTCTCTCCAGACTCTGGAGGCACCACAAACCCCCTTGCCTCATCATTCTAAGCTGACACCAGCAAAGGCCTGAACAACACACAGCTTGTCAGAAACAAGATCTGTAACACTTTGCTTAGGACTGGACTATTTACAACAGCACTTTAAAAACCCTCTGTGAGCTCTGGCCTATCCCAGCCCACAACTTCCCTTATCCAGAGCTGCTCTGTGCAAAGGGAGGGGATGCAAGGCAGAGCACAGGGTGTGGAGAGCACAGGGTCCTACAGCAGGGGTGCTGCACAGAGGACAGAGGCTGCAGGAGGAGAAGGAAAGCTTGCAGCACCTTCAGGTTCTTTGGTTGCTGCCGGAGCTCCATGAAATGCTTCCTGTGCAGCTCCCGCTCGCGCCGCTTGTTGTACTCCAGCTGGTTCTCGAGCTCAGTCTGGTGCTGCAGCCGGATCAGGTCCATGCGCAGCTTCTGCAGCGTGTGCAGCTGCCGGTACTCCAGCTCCCGCGTGGACTCGTCGTGCCGGATCAGCATGGCGTGCTCCATCTCCTTCTGCGTCCGCTTCTTGTTCAGCTCCTGCACACACACACACACCCCTGAGCGGGCAGCCCTGCTGCAGGCTCCTGCTCACTGCTCTGCCAGCAGCAGGACCTGGCGTGTCACAGCGAAACACAGACCCAGCAGCGCCATGGGGATGCTAGGAGTGACCACTGAGTGACCGTCCGTCCGTCCGTCCGTCCATCCATCCATCCATGGACTGGATCCATCCATCCCTGGATCCATCCACCCGTCCGTCCATGGATCCACCCACCCGTCCCTCCCTCCGTGGATCCATCCATCCATCCAAGGATCCATCTATGCATCCATCCATCTATCCACGCATGCATCTGTCCCCTGCTCTGGGATGGCCCCGGGAGTCCCCAGCAGGTGGCATCAGGACCCCACTCAAGCCCTCGGTGCCTGCAGAAATTCGCAGCAGCTTTCAGTGAACACATCCCAGGGTGCTCAGGGCTGGGGTGGCGGAATTAGGGCTCTTGGCTGGCTTAAATTCCCCTGTGGCCCTGGTGGGAATGATCTCCCCATTCCACCACCTGCACTAGAGTGACCAACGCAGAGGTCAATGGCTCTAACACCACCTCAGGTGAGAAGGTGAATTGTCCAGGTGGGATTTGGCCCAAGGTGCAGCTTGTTTTTAAAACCAGACTGGAGCCCAAGGCTCAGAGGGTTCTGCAGTGCTCACCCAGAGCTCCTGCACAGGGTGTCCACAGTCCAGGATAACCTTCCCCAAGCCACAAGCCCAGGAAGGGAAGGCACCATTTCCCTCCCCGATTACTGCACATATTTGTGTCTCAAGGTGTCAGGCACACCCTGTGCAGAACGGAGCTGACTCCAGCTGTACCCCTGCACAGATGGTGCTGCCGCATCCCTGATCCCGGCTCAGGTTACAGCCTCAGCCAGGCACAGCAGGGCTGCCCCACCCCACACCGTGCCCAGCCCAGGGCTGCCTCAGCCTAACGGGTTTCTGCAGGAGAAGCAAAAAAATGTAATTATTCTGAGCTGCTGCACACGTAGTAATCCTGTTGTAACTCTCAACAGGAGCACCTGCAAACCAGCCCCTGTGGCTGCTACCCCTGGGACAGGTTTGAGCTGAGAGGGTGGGGAAGGAAACAGGGCCAGGGTTTCCCTCTGCCCTCTTGGCCCTAAGGGTGTAGCATGTGTTTACATTTAAGCAAAACTCGACCCCTGACAGCCAAGATTAAAATTCACATGTACTGGTGTGCCAAAATGACTTCCCCAAGGCAGGTGGGGCACTGACCAGGCAGGGAGCTGTGGCACATGTGCCTTCACCCCAGGATAGCTCAGCCAGCCTCTCCCAAGCCTATTCCATACCTGATTTCAGTTCACACAGCATAAACACACACACTCATTCCACTTCCCTCAAACACTTTCCCATTTGCACAAAAACAACATCTGTGGTTAGTTAAAATATGGAAAACACATTTTGAAAGTGTTATTTACTTCAGGTGATCCAAGTAGGTAGTACTGGCACATTTGAATTAGTAGGGCTGTAATTTTCAGGGAATAAAAACTCAGATCATGCTGAAAATTAGATGTCTCATAAGAGCTTAAATGCAGGAGGTCAGAGGTGTGTTCCTGGTTAAATGCCATGCTAGGTAACTGAACTCTGTTCTCATCCCTGCCACAGAGCTGACATGCTGTGACAAGGGTGCTCAAATCTGAATTTCTGGAGCCAATAGTTTTGAGGGTGCCTGGGTTGAGATATCTGGATCTCAGCAAAGCAGCTGAGCAGCCCCAGGCACATCTGGACCCAAGGGCAGCAAAGCTCTGAATAAGAACAAATGACACTGGAAAGCCTGAGGGTAGCAGGCCAAACACAATTTTTCACCACTCCTCATTCAGTTTTCACTAAAACACCCTCTTATCTGACAGTCTTTATCCAAAAACACCATCCATGAAGAATTCAGATACTACAGTGACAGCCAAAGGAACATCTCCAAGTGGAAACTCTTTCTCCAAAGTGGTGCTTGACCACAGGCAGCCTCGAGGCAAGGGGCAAAAACCAATGAGGGGAAGCAGGATGGGAAAAGCTGCTCCTTGACAGCCCATATCCCCATCCTACAGCTCTCCCTACAGCCCAAACTGGGGCAGGACCCCCAAACCCAACACTCAGGAGCTGGGATGAAGCATCAGGCCCAGAGGAGGGGCCCACAGGGTGTTTCTGTCTGCAGTCAACGCTGCTGCCCCTCAACTGACCAAAGCAGCCACAGCTGCAGGGAAAACCATTTCCCAAAACATTTTTTCTTACATTTTTCTCAGTTCTATTTAGCAACTAGAAACATGAAGACCTAAGTTCAGCCAAGACATGAAGCCAAAGCAGTTAGAAAAGGCTGGCAGAGAAGTGAGGAGTGCCATACTTCCCGAATGTTCTGCTGCTCCATCTCGTGCCTCTTGATCATCGTTTTTCTCTTGAAGGAACGGCAGTTTTTGTCGTAGTAGAGTCTCTGCTGGCTGAGAAGCTGGGCCTCCTCTTCAGCCTGTGTGTGCTGCAGGTTCTCTTTGTGTTTGGATATCCTTTCTTGCTTCTCTTTCTTGGGTGTGCTGTGGTCCTCATTCATTTCCTGCAGGGTCAAAACAAGGCTTGCCTCAGCACCACAGTGACACAGGACATGGGGGACTTCCTGGCTCCTCCTCTGCCATTCAATTCATGAAAGGACACCAAAATCCCACTACAAAACCAACAGAACCAGACCTATCACCTGGCCATGCTCAGCCCTGCTGCCCCTACGGCTGTACCAGGACCCACACCAAGAGTGGGAGGAAAAGTGGCCACTGAGCTCCTTGACAATAATTTTCTCACCTTTACCTTAAGAGCCAATTATTTTTGCAATGTGGTGAAGACACTACTTAAATAATGCATTTTGGTACATATGAAGTTACTTCTCTTCCTAATTTATGTAAGTGATCACAGGGCTTTTAGTCTGGGGATACTGAATGGCTGCTCTGATTACTTGAAAAAAAAAAAAACAGATGAGGAGAAAGGGGAAGAAGAACTCTCTGTGAAGTCCCATTTTCCCTCATCACCCTTGGTTTCAAAGATTCTGCTCAACAGCAAATTGTGAAAGCACCTGTAGCCACGCTCACAAATTGTTCTGGAAATGCTGCCAGATGCTCCCAGTTCCTGAAAATTTACTTGCTGAGAATCCAAAATTTGCTTCCAAGCCTGAGAGTATCCCTTAAACCCCTGGGCTGGCCCAGGTTTATCAAAATGAAAGACTGGTTCATGTTCATTCCACACCCCTTCAGCCCTGAAAATGAGGGTTTCTTGCCTCTTTAATCTTTTCCTTGCAAAGCTTGTATTGTTTCTTCTGACTTTCTAAAAAGGTCGCCAGGTCTTTCTTTTGCTGAGCCAAAATCTGTTGCTGGAATTTCTTTTCATCTGCTGCAGCTGCCTTTGCCTGCAATGTACAGAGAGAGGAAAAAAATAACAATAAAATAGAAAAAAAGAAAAAGGTGAGTGAGCAGGTGCAGAATCCAGCAGAAATCAGTGTTGTGGGTTTTGATTTTTGGTCAGTCATTTTGGTTACTGTGCTAGAAAAGCCATGAGCACTCAGGCACAAGGAAGCTGCTCACACAGAAAATGCTCACATAAGTCTGAGGGCTTCTTTGTGCTTCTTACCTCCCCACCAAAGCCACCCCAGAAGGCACAACCACACCAGCTTATTATGTGGATTAACGTGCTGATTTTTAGACTGAGTGACAGCTTTGTCAGCCCCTCAGCTGAGGCAAAGCTTCCACCAAGGTCCCCACAGCCCCTTTTATGCAGCTGTGGCACTGGTGGATGCCAACAGAGTGCCCATCAGCCAGGAAGGTGACTCAAGGCTGCTCGAGGGAGCACAAGGTCACAGAATCACCAGGTTGGAAGAGACCTTTGAGATGATTGAGTCCAACCCATCCCTAACCTCAATTAAACCATGGCACCAAGTGCCACATCCAATCTTTTTCTAAACACACCCAGGGATGTTGACTCCACCACCTCCCTGGGCAGACCATCCCAGTACTTTGTGTAAAAAAGTGGATGGTTGGATGTTTCCTAACATCCAACCTATATTTCCCTTGGTGCAGTTTAAGGCCTTGTTCTCTCGTTCTCCACCTCAGACCACGGGTTTGAGCAGCACCTCCCACAGCCCTCTTGGAGACCTGGGCTCTCCTGTCCCTCAGATCCCCCCTGCACTCACCTCCTTCTCCATCACAGCCACTTGCTTCTTGGCCAGCTTCTCCAGCTCAATGGACGAGTTGTTGGCGTGTGTCTCCACCTCCTTCTGCAGCTTGAGGCGGTGCTCGTCCATCTCGGCCTTCAACTTGTTCTCCAGGGCGATCAGCTGCTTCTGGTGCTGGCGCCGCATCCGCTTATATCCTGACATCTGTTCCCGCAGCTCGTTCTCCTGCTCATGCTCATGGATCTGTCTTGTAACCTGTGGGCAGGAACAGGGCAAGCAGTGCTCCATGGCTTGCTTCCCACACTGGCTGCTCTCTGGAAGCCAGGCCCTGCTCTGCTATGCTCTCAGCAGTCAGTGGGTTTTGGAGGTGCTGCTGTTCAGTTTCACAAAGCCACAAGGTTTCTCTGTCCTAACTTTTAGCCCCCATCTTTTCCTGAGACTTTTATGTGTTTTCAGTAACACAGCTGAAAATGCCATATTACAAATAAAGGAAGGGACTGGTTACTTATTGATGCCTTGTGAAGGCTGCCTTAGAGCAGAGACTACATGGAGCTAAAGAATAAAGGGATTTATTAAGAGGCCTCAATAGATCCACCTTGGGCAGCACAACCCAAAATGGTCACAAAATAGATGACAGGTAATGGGGTGTCACACTTTTATAAGTTTTGGCCCATTTGCATATTGGAGCTAATTGTCCAATTACAGCTTTAGCCCATGAAGTCCCATTCTTCTTGTTTTTCTCTCTTTAGTCCACCATTGTTTATGCTCTTGGGCCTGAGATTTGGATCATTTGTCCTTGGTCCCAAGATAGAGAAGGCATTGTTTTGTCTCCCTGCTCTGTGAAAAGAGCTCACCATCCCTAATATGAAGCCCAGACCTAGACACTAAAGCAGAACAGAATCTGAAAAATATAAAAGCTAAAACCTGAGGCATCATTATCACTCCAGTACACACTGGAGGAGATCTAGAAACAAAGGTGGCTGATGGACAATGTCCTTCAGACACAGGGGACAACCTTATTCAGATGCAGGACTCAGATCCTGAGGGTGGCATGGACTCCCAAGAAGCAGCCAGAAGCCCCCCAAACCCCTGTTCTTTCTTTCCTCCTCAAGTCACTCCCATGCCAATTCAATCCCTCAATATCTATTTTCTGCTACGAGGAGCCTCCTTCAAAATTTCCCCTTAAAATTCAAGATGATGGCAGACTGAGCTCATTCCTTCCCAGAATTGAAAGTTTTCTAACAAGGGAATGCTGTTCTGGAACTGTGTGCTCTTAACAAGATTGATCAGATGGTCTAAGCAGATTTTAAACTCTGCTCAGCTGAAACAAACTCACAAGTTCCATATTAATTTCCATGCCCAAGTTTATCCATGTGAAAGGAAGAAAAAAAAACACCAACAGGTTGTGCCAAAAATGTTCAGGAGAAAATGCAAATGGTGATGCTTCCATTTCAAAAGAAGAAAAGTGTCCAAGACTGGTTTTTACTTTTTTAAAGACAGTCTCAGGAACTTATGAAGATCTGCTGATCATTTATATGACCTGAGAACCAAAAACTTGGTACATGTGTGGAACTGCAGCCCCTGATTCTGTGCAAGGGGACCCTTGCTTTGCCACTTAAGTGTGAAGAGCTCAGGCCTTTGAAGGTGATCACTGAAGCTTTATGAACCAAGAGTCCCTCCTGCAGCCTTCCTGATGGATTCCTCCACAGCAGCCCAAAAAACTGGCCCCTGCTATGGTGCTGCTGTCATTTGAAGGCAGTTTTGTGGAGGTTTTTGGAGTTCAGATGGGATGGGATACACCTACAGAGCTGGGAAGGCTCAGGTCCAACAGAAAAGCAGCTGCTTTAGGGAGCTGCCATCCCAGTGCACCTGCTGGCTCCAGGGCTGGGAGGTGACAGGAAGCCAAGTCAGAGCTCCAAAATCAAGAGATGAACACCCTGACTGAGGTCACCCAAGGCAGGCAGCAAGTGCCACCTGTCTCAGTTCATATGACCCCCAAGACTTGGGAGGAGGGCGAAGAGGAACTCAGGAAGAGCCTCCCAAAGACTGCAAAGGAACCAAAGAACCAACTTGAGCACAGCACTGTCACACTCAGGTTCATCAGTGAGGCTGAGTACCCGCCAGGTGATGATGGACAAACCACCTCCTTCCTACAAGAAATTTCAATATGTCATTTTGGAGTAGGCTGGATTAAATACACCTCAGCAACTGGTGCAACAGAGCAACCTGTACATGCTTGAGACTCAGTCAGATCCAAGGCAGCCACCAGGAGCATGTGGGATTGCAGGAATGACCACAGATTGTAGGAATGTGAGCCTTGTGCTCTGCTACAGCTCAAAAAGCTTTTGATTTTTCCAGGAGTACCAAGGACAGCCACACTTGGATGAAGTTGGGAAGTGCTCATAGGAACTTGCACATTTCAGTCAAGTTCAGCAAGAATAAGCTCTCTACCACTGCTTCCAGGTAAGGAAAATTTCTCTGAGAATCCAAGTTAATGATAAGAGACAGATGCCAGGTAAGACAGGCAGCCCACCAACACTTCACACAACGTTCAGTGACAGCCAGCTGGGAGAGAACAGCCTTGGTCAGGCACTTGAAGAGAAATGGAGATCTGGGAGCCACCAGCAGCACAAGATCCTCCTGGATGTGCTATTTTTGGGGCCCAGCCCTTTTGTGAGCAATGGGATGTTCAGCACAGCACACTCCGTTCCCAGACGTTGGCAGAACAAAGCAAACAGCAAGAGCCTAAGAAAAAATGGATCTAAGGATCCTCCAGCAACTTTGCCAGTCTCCTTTGGTCTGATCTCTAATGAGATGCAGAATGTGCACTGGTTTTATTTACAGGAAAACTCATTAACTTTTATCCTTGTTTTTTTCCCTGCTCCTCTGCACCCCATTTCCAATTTTGCTCAGCTTTATCGTGACAAGAATTCCATCTTGGAAAGATTTCCCATGAAATCTAGGATATTTATCCCTAACAATAGGATGCAATTGCTAATTACAAGCCTAGCTGATAAAGCCTTCCAGTCACAACAGAAGATGAGACATTAAAAAGTCAGAAGAAAACAAAAGCAGTGTCTCATCCTAAAGATGAGAGAGGAGAGCAGCAGACTTGGTGGACATCTCATGGATTTGTTCAGCAAACTCATGATAAAGACTTCATTATCACCACAATGTCCAGTCAAGTCCAGCACTCCCCAGGACAGTCTTCAAAGACAAAGTCTGCACATGGTGATCTCAGGGGTGGCAGAATGTGGAAGAAATGAACATTAGTTCCTGAACATGCCCAGTTCAGTGCCAGAGAAGTCCTTCAGACTATGAATAAATACAGGATTATGGTTTTAAAGATTAAACCCCTAATGAATGAACAGCTCCAGCAACCATTTTAACAAGAAAATTTGGGGATGTTCCAGTAATCACCTTTCTGGTGCTCTTAGACAAAGACTCTTGGAACTCCATGCACTAATTGGAATATCCTCAGTGGGAAGGGCCCCACAGGGATCATGGAGTCCAACCCTGGCCCTGCACAGACACCTCAGCAATCCCACCCTGGGCAGCCCTGAGAGCATTGTCCAAACACTCCTGGAGCTCTGGCAGCCTCGGGGCTGTGCCCATTCCCTGGGAGCCTGGGCAGTGCCCAGCACCCTCTGGGGGAAGAGCCTTTCCTGAAATCCAACCTCAACCTCCTCTGACACAGCTCCAGCCATTCCCTGGGTCCTGTCCCAGGTCACAGGGAGCAGAGATTGGAGCTGTCCCTCAGGAAGAAGCCCACAAACAACCCCTCAGGCAAAAGGTGATAACTACAAAATTTGTTCTCCATTTAACCAGGAAATGTCAGGATCCTTCACACCAGAAAGATGCAGTTTCCTGGAGTTCTCCCTGCAGCACACAACAATCAATCAGGTCATCAGGAGAACCAAAAACCTGTACAAACCAGAACAGCTTTCATTAAGGTATGACATTTTCTCAGTTTCTTATCTCTCTGCATCTTTGGCATACACAGAACTGAGAACAGAGATGTCTTTTCCAACCTACTCCCACAGGCAGTTCATTTGCTATAAAATCCAAACTTTCTTTCACCCCTCCAAGATTTTAGCTTTATGTAAGGAAGTTGAGCTCACAGCTTCTCCTCCAAACCAGCAGCTGTTTAGACTTCCCTTTTCCACACAGTTTATCCAAGATACTGAACTCTCTCCTAAAAGACAGGAGTTTTTACCTCTAGATAACTGAAATTCCGAGCTCCTCTGTGCTGGAGGAAGCAGAGATCTGAGCAAAACACTGCCAGCTGCTTCTCACAGCAAGAGGAGATCAGAAAGAACAAGTCCAAAATTTTAGAGGAAAGGTCTACAAAGGCAGCAGCCAGATGAGTCCACTGGGAGAAACCCAACCCTCTGGAATAAAACATCAATGCTTCAGCAGAAGAGGCTGCAGAGAACAGCTCCATGTGAAGGTACCTGGCTCTGGAGTCAAGCTGTCCTGGTGCCATTCTCCTGGCCACATCCAGGGAATGCTGCTCCCATGGACACAGACACTTGGCTCTGCAGGCCCTGATGAGATCACATTGTTCTTCTGCTGGAATTTGGATTTCAAAGAGAACACCAAGGCCTTTGATAGAGTCCTCACTGTCTGATCTTTTGATGGAATGAGATATCACAGATGTGAGGGAGGAATCCTTCCCCATGAGGGTGGTGAGTCCTGGCACAGGACAGCTGTGGCTGCCCCTGGATCCCTGGCAGTGCCCAAGGCCAGGTTGGATGGGGCTTGGAGCAGCCTGGAATAGTGGAAGGTGTCCCTGCCATGGCAGGGGTGGAATGAGATGGGCTTTAAGATCCTTTCCAACCCAACCCACTCTGGGATTCTATGAAGTTTTAACTACTTGATCATTGCCTTTGAAAACTGTAAAAGCAGCTGTTGAGGAGATGCACGAGGAAGGGAGGACCTAAGGGGTCAAGCTTGAAAGACACCCAGAAGTGCAGATCAATGCATCTCTGAAGATATTAAAAAAAAACCTTCCCTTGAAAACATTGAGAGGTGTAGTCTCATCAACATGCAGAACCTCTGCCCTCCTTTTCAAACAACAGCTTGCTGAGCTTCAAGAGATTCCTGATTGTAACTTTTAATTTATGGATCACTGATAATCTGAGAAATAATATGGAGATGTAGGTGCCTGGTCTCCATTTCAGATGGCAACTTTTACTCCAACAGCAGAAATATGCAGGGTATTTTCCACCACTGTTCCAGGTGAGTGATGGTTACTGTTAGCACACAAAACTGATTAAAGAGAAAAGTGGTCCAGGAAAAAATGACTACTAAAATTGCTGATTGAATTATTACCTAAGTTAAGCTCCTTCATCTTTCTTACTCACATTTGCTGATTTTCATGATTTTCTTTAATCTGAGCAATGTTAAAGCACTACTGCAAGACTCAAAAGGGGATATCCACAGCCTGTTTCTTTGTGGAGAGCTCATGTGACTATTTGACTATTTTCTCTGGAGCTCTGTCCAGCTTCCTTCATATTCACATGATGCTTTTGCAGAGTAACAGGGCAAGGGAGGCACTCTTCAAACCACTGGGTCACCTGGAGTGTTCAGCTGTCTAACATAACTTCCTCTGTGACCCCTGCACTCCCTAAACTGCTTCAGCTTGTTTTTGGAAAGAGATCCAACTTGAACATGGGATTACTCTTAGGAATGCCAGTCTTACCATCTGCAATATCCTGATCTATGGGGAGAAGAGCAAGGGCTTGAGGGCCCCAGGTCCTGGACTGCACCAGGAGGAACAGCTGTGGAGTGAACAGCCCCAGACTTGGTGCTTTTCTTCTAAAAACACTGCCCTGGTCTCATGTTCAGGGGTGGTTTTCAGCAAATCCCATGAAAGGAAGTTTTAACACCCAAATATCATCCCATATTACTGAATTTGGGGCCAGAACTCTCATTTTTGATTCTCTGCAGTACAGGCTACCTGATGCACCCAACTGCACAACCTTTCTGTGCAGGAAGATGTTCCCAGCTGCTGAGAAATGGGAAGCAGCCAGCATGCAGGGAACCATCAAAGCTTGCTGGTTTGCTTGTTTTCAGCCCCTGTGGGATCTTGAGCGCCCATTCACACATGAAAAATCTGTTCCAGCTGCCATTGAAAGAGTAAATTAACACAGAGAGATGAATAAAGCCTGCATTTCTGGGTTTGCACTACAAATTCTAGGCACGTTCAGGTATTTCTCCCTGTGTCAGCTCCATGACTGACCTTGCCCTTCCCACAAATATTGGACAGGGAAGCAGGAAGAAGTTCTCCCTTGGCCAGAGGAGCAGCAGCTTCCAGCACCTCTCCCCACTGACATCATCTAGGCATTGAATGGTGACAGTGATAAAAAGTGCTCCAACACAAGCACTGGCACCCAGATTCTGTGCAATGGGTTTAAACTTTTATTTTTCCTCCTAGATTTCCATTTTGGAAGATGAAGAGGTGGGAATGGAAGATTATTAAAGGGAAAGCTCATCACCATGAAATATTTCTGTGACAAACACAGGGTCAGTTCTGCCCCACCACACAACCTCAGAAGTAAGGACACACCAACACCTCCTGGAGTGCCCAGGTTGGTGTGTTGGGAACTTCCCTCTACACTGGGAAGGGGAGAGGTGTGTGTATGATGGGGATAACAAGAGCATGTTCCACAGAAAACCCAAAAAAGAGAAGCTCTCCAAAAAGCTTTCCATCTTCCCCACCCAAAATGAATTTTATCTTTATCATCACTTGGTCATTGAAGCAGAGAGATTCAGCAAATCCAAATGAGTAAGGAATTAAGGCAGACACAATCCCAGCCCCACAGGAGGCTGCCATGGGATTTAGGAGTGACCTTGGGATATCAGCTGTCTTTCCCAGAGCTCAGGGATCTGGGAATCCCTCACAGCCCATATTTTCATTGGCTCCCAAAGGGGCTTGGCCATGCAATCCCTTCAAGCCACCCAAGTAGCCCAGGGGTGACATTTCCAGGGAAGACAGGAGTTCTGGGCTCTGCTGCTGAAGGCAGGCCACAAGGTGCAGCAGCTTTGCACAGGGAGTAGAAGAACATGAATATATTCATCACACATATCAATTTATCAATGAAATTGTATGTCTGGAGTATGATACATGAGTCATTCATTATTTCTGCCCTCCAGCCAACCTAACTGGGTCCCACTTTTATCTGCTCAGTGCAGGCAGTAGAAGAACTGGCACTATACTGGGTGCAAAAACACACACACACAAAAAAGGAAAAATTCCCAGGGCAGAGGGTCTCCAGGAGAGCAGGGATCCTGCCCCTGTCAGGTGTGCTGCATGAAGTCCTCTAACACACACATTTCTAGGTCACTTTAAACTGCAGCAGGGGACACCAGCCTGGGGGGCACTCAGGGTATGGGCACCCAGAAATATACCTGCAAAAGATGGGATTCAAATGCTCCCAGGAAGCATCTGGGCAGAAGCCTGAATGCCACAGCAACATTTTAGATTTTAACAGCAGCAGCAACAATCACACAGAAAAAATTGGGCTGCTGGCACTGCTGCTTGCCTCCAGTCACCACCTTCAGCTGTGGTCACACACACACACACAGGCACACCCCGTGCCTTGTGCAGGAGTGGGAAGCGATTCTGGGGATCCAGAAATGGTGGTCTGGAAGGAGAACCCCCATGGTGGAGGCAGGAGGAAGCGGGAAGGGGAGGGCTCGCTGGTGTAATTTCGGGGTTGGTCCAGGATGATGTCATAGCACTGAGCAAGTGCCATGGCCAAACCGTGGGGACTTTCTAACGCTCCCCGTCCATCTGACCTCTAATATCAGCGGGCTGAAATATTTAACAGGACATTCGTTTTCCCTCTGAAGGGCCATTTTTCACTGCTTTCCCTGGAAAAGGCTGCTCCCAGCCCGGGTGGATGCGGGGTGGGGGAGGCGGCACACAACTAACTCTTCCGGCACACACCCCTTTCCCTACTACAAAGGCATCCACAGCAATCACATTTGCAATAGTACAAATCTTGATGGATTCATCCCATCCCCCTCCCCTTTGTAAGCCCACAGCCCGCTGTAAGCCCTCTCCCTCTCTCTCCCTTATCGCAGCCCAGCAATCCTTCCAAAGGATCAGGCTGGAAAATGCAGTCACGGTACAGTTGCTTGAAATAAATGAATGAATGAAATAAAAAAAACAGGCAGCAGCTCAGGGCGAGCAGCAGCGATCTTATTGTTCCCAAACCCATCTGCATCTGCATCTCCACGGCGTTCCAGCAGCTCTCACACACCTCACACACTCTTTATGCACATGCAGATAAATATATTAACAAAAGGGACAGGTGGGAAATGGAGGGGGGGGCAATGAGATGATATATACTTCACCCAGGAAGGTGGGCTATCTCACACTGGAAATGCACCGAGAAATTAAACATATTTCACATTTACATCTCTCTCTCTCACACACACACACACAGAGGTAAAATCTCTTTCAGTGCAATATCCAGTTGCTATGCCAACAGCACCAACAGCACGGAGGCGATGGCAGCGAGGGGCTGAGGAGTGGGGTGGGGTGGGATGGGGGCTCTTACCAAAGATGCTGATTTGATTGTGGCAAAGCGCTCTCGGTTCCGGTAGTGGAGGGCCTGATTCTGCACTGACTGGGTAGGCCGCACCTCAGGCCTGCGATCCCTGTGGCCCACCTCATCCCTTATAAATACATGATCCTGCAGAAATGGATAAAAACAAGGAGAAAGTCCGGCTGTGCTCTTCCCGCGGCGGCTGCCTCTCTCTCACCCCTCTGTCTGCACAAGCGCGGCTGTAGGAGAGGCATAGTTCAGCTCTGCTTAGCCCCGGCAGCTCCCACCGTACAAAATGAATAAGCAACACATTGCAGCTCGGCTCGGCGCGTCAGCTGATCGCGAGCAGGATGCCTCCGAATCCCTGGATCGGGCTGCCTTTTTTTTTTTTTTTTTTTTTTTAATTTCCTTTTTTTTTTTTTAAACCTCCAGTATTACATATGTGCCAGAAAAAAGCGAGCCAGGAGCAGGAAGCAGAGCGGGGCGATCGGAGTCCTCGGGAAGGTCGGGTTCACGCACTGCAAGCCAGCGATCCTGGTGAAAACGTGATTCCCATGTCTAGGCACGGAGATCCTGTTCCCTTTTAACACCACAGCAGCATCCTGCCTCATTCCCTTTGCCGAGCGCTGTGTCCTCGATAGGGTTTCTTTGTCCCTCGTTTGCTATCTGCTGTGGGGGACGAGCATCCTGGCTAAATCCACGGCAGGCTGGAGAGGACCAGGAAAGCCTCCGTGACCACTCAGGGATCCTGCTTTCCAGTCATGATCCTGCACAGTTCTAGCACTTTCTCTCCACAGCCCACAAAGGATTTTTTTTTTTTTTTTTTTCTTTTTAAAGCAACAGCTCCCAGGTTTTAGCTGGAATGGTTCCCGGTGCAGCTTCCCCCCTGCTCCCTGGCAAGGCTCTGCCAGGAGCGCCTGTGCCCTTCCCAAAAGGTACAGGCAAATTTGGGAGTGGAACAAAGCTCCAGGAGAAACCCTCCTCGGAAAGGCCAGCAAAAAAAACACACCACCACGATTTTCCCAATGGGAATGGTGACTGCCAACAGTCAGCACACCTGCAGGCTGCACCCTGAGGATGGAGCAGCCTTTGGACACCTGGCACACCCTGCTCCTGCCCGGCCACACTGGCACCCATCACAGTGTCATGACTCCCATCCTCAACCTCCAGCTCCTAAATCCTCACAGGAAGACAGATTCTTCCAGAATTAAATCAAGTTTCCAGTTCTTTGGGGTGCAAAATAAAGGCTGCCAGTGCCTAGAAAGCCCTTGCAGGGAAGAGCTGCCTCCATGAGCAGGAGCAGCTCTGCTACCCTGCCATGGCCCAGCAGACACCAGGAAGGTCAGAGAGCCCCACAAGGAGAAAGCAGCCACCATGGAATGGTGTCTCCATCAGGACACTGCTGTCACCCCCATGCTCCTTTCCCACCCCACAGACACCTGGTTTTCCCCTCTGCTGGTCTGGCCTCCATTTCCAGCTGCTTCTCATCCACATCCACACACACTCAGCCCTTTTCAATAGGATTCTGGAAATGAGTTCAAGCAAAAGCCAATTAGGTGCAGAAATGCTGACATTAAGAGCTGAACACCACATTGATTGAAAGTGCTTTAACCCCAAAACCTTTCCTTATCCTTCCTTTTGAGCACTCCCAGTCCATGCTCACCTTTCCCTTGCTTTTGCTCAGTGCCCAAGGCTACCACAAAGCCAAGTCTGCACCAGCTCCTCTACACCCACACAAGGGACACAGAATGAACCAAAACAGCTAAAAAGGACAGTCCTCCACAGAAATATAGTGTCACAAAAAGCTGCAGTTTCATTTTATATTGGTCATCCTTATACTGGGCATTTGTGGCACTGTCTGACAGGAAAGGCAGTGAGACCACAAGAGAAATCACTGAAAATTGGGCTGGCCTCAGATTCCCAACTCATGCACGTTGGTGTGATGGGCAGAGCTCTTGGACTTGCCAATGTTCCTGAGAAAGGCACATGTGAGGCTCTAGAACAGCCATCCCCAGAAGATCCTGATTAAACATTTAAAGTCCAACAGCATCTCTCAGTTTCATCTGACTCTCAGCCTCACCAGAGGGATCCCAAACCCTGCAGTGAAGATCTACCCCAAACTCACCCACCTGAACCAAAGAGGAACAACAGCACACAGGAGCCACCAGTGCTGTACTCCAGCCATGAAATGAAGGTGAGGACAGGACAAATGTCACCCCTGGTCACACACAGAGCCTGCAGCAGCACCTGTGAGTGCACAGGGTTCCCAAAGCCTGCTAAGCAATACCCCAATCCCTGGATCGTCTTCCTTCTCTCCATTATGTTGGTATGGCAAATACTAAATCCAGAGAAGCTGCAAATTACTGAAAAAAAAAAACCCAACTTTTTTAATGGGCATTCAGACTTTCCAGAATGCTCCAAAACACCACCTAAAATAACAAGTTTAAGTTTTCTGCTGGAAAATTAATCTGTGATTTACTTTTTGTTATCCAAGAGGTGGCTTTTTAGAGGGCAAAGTGTCACCCTGGCCTTGTTTTATGGGATCTCTGGTTACCTCAGTGCATATGAGAAGCTCAGAGCAGAATTAAATTGCCCTTCAGGAATGTGAATTAACCACATTCTGCATTTCAAACTCAGCTGGGCAAGGAATGGGAAAATTCCTTTGCAACTGAGCAAGCCAAAGAACCAATTTCAAGGGGACAAAAAACTCAGCTGGTAAGAGAAATAAATCTACAAGTAGCCACATCTCCATCAGCCTTCCTCAGATGAGGTGACTGATGGCAAAGACAAACATCTCCTACAAACCCAGAAAAACAGAATTTTGCTACTTTTATTTTAAAACAAAATTCTTCTTCTCCCAGAATCTTGCTAAGAGACACTGCAGTCGTAACTGTTGGCACAGATAAGGAAATTTTGTTTCAACTTTTAGCTTCAGATGTGTGGGAAACAAAGACCCAAAACTGGCACCTCAGCTCATGGCACCCAATAAATAAAATCTGACTGAAGGCATCCCAGAAACTCACCAAGTTTGGGTCAGGGTACCTCTCAGCCCCAAATCTGTCTTTCAAACCCTGGTTTGTTTTTAAAGTAATGTATCTTCTACATACACTTCATTTCCCCACCTATTTTCTGTGGGTTTTTTGCAATATTTACCTTAAGGATGCAACTTTAGGCATGCTCAGCTCACAACTCACTCATTAAAATCCTTTTCTTCAGGGCCAACAATCCAGAATCTTCAATTTCCTACTCAAGGAATAATCTGTTCTTCTGACTGTATCATCCACATAAACAGTTTTCAGGTTGATCCAAACAAAGGGGGCATTTGGCTGGGACATTGCCAGGACAAAACCATTCTCAAATATTCCCAGCTGGATCTGAATGGCTGCTCCTGGTGAACTGTCTGAGCACCTCACAATGAGTTTGTGTCAAACCATGAGCTCAAAATCCAACAGAGTGGATTTTGCTCAGAGTCCCATCCCAGTTCTAACACACACTGCCTTTTCATCCTTCTCCTCATTGAAAAAAGGCCTTTAGCATCCAAATTCTGCCCAAAGCTGGGACACCTCCACCTTCTCCTCAGGAGGAACACTCCCTTTTCCACTGGGGTTTTTTGCTATGCACACCAAATAAAACCTCCACAGACACAGGAGGAGTCATTAACTGCAAGGGCTGCCAGTCTCCTAGACAAACAGGAAAGGCAATTTCCAAGCTACACTAAGGACTTCCATGGAATTGCAGCAAACCCCTGTTTTCTAGGAATTTAAAGAGCAAGGAAAACAACAGTGTGGCACCATTTGTCTTAATACACTGCTTGAAGTGCCTTGATAATCAACAGGGAGGTTTAAGCTCTCTCCATGCACAAAATTCCCCACAAATTCTGAAATTAATTGGAGCAGCAACAGGAGATGTGCACAGGTTAATTTACAGGATGTGGGAAGTCACTCAAGTTGCAGCAGTTATTGTAAATGTACTTTATTATTGCAGACATTGGGTGAGAACTTGTGATGATCAACTACAAAGATCCTCCTTTCCACCTTTTTGTTATAAACCAGATCGTAATCACAAGTTTTCCCTGACATTTTACTGCCCAAGTTTCAGAAAGCACTGATGATTTTAAGATTGAAGCAAGAAACAGCAACAGCTGAGTACTGCAACTGAAAAAAACCAATATTGTACTGGCTTTTTGTTTAGATTAAAAGATTACAACACCTTATTATTATAGTTTTGCAGAAATACAATAATAATAAATTCATTGAGGACAATGAAATAATATTTCTGGGAAGCCACCTGTGCCCACAGTGCCATTTACCAGCAGCTGAACAAAACAGGTGACAAAACATCTTTGATGCACCAGCTGATGCCTATACTCACTCTACTGTTTTACTCTGGGAGCCAAAAATCTTTATCCTCATTTTCAGGATGAAGTGACTGATATTTATCTGATTTTAAAATCTGGTTTATGTGTCTTTGAAGCACAGTGTATTTGGAGTTTTACTCCCTGCCCCATTTTATCATTTTTTGGGGCTCTCAGGTACAACTGGGTTTGCATCAGAGCTGTCACTGACTCTTCAGCTCCCAACCTGTGCAGCTGAACAACTCCTGAAGGGAGATGGATGTGACAATGTGTATCCATAGGCAAGATGACCCTTGCATGGAGTAGCAGAGTTATTTAACTGTATTCAGAAGAGAGTTCTTACACTGGACATACTGAGAGTTACATGGAGAAGCTCACCAACCTGCAAAAGGGCAAGGAAAACTTCCTCATCCAAGCCAGACATCTGAATTTCCTGAAAAGAATGTGCTGGTGATTAAGGTGTCCTCCTGAGGGAGCAGGGTTTGATCCCAAGGATGGGCTCCCTGCCTGACTAGCTCACATGACTGCCATTTTTTTCCTCCCAGGACTTCAGGACACAGCTATAAACTAAATAACACAAAAAGCTCCACATCCAATTATGGTTTGTTATTATTTTCAATATTTTATTCCTGCCTCGTGATTTTTCTTCCAGCCTAACAGGTGTACTCTGACAGGTGGGAGTCACCTTTGCTCTAAGCACAAGATGAAAACCATGGAGCTCTGCTGTGTTATGGAAGGGGTTGTTTTCCACAGAGGATTCATCCCAAGTGCAGCAAACCCCAAGCACCTTGGCTGCCATGAACTAGCATAGCCAGTGACAATTAACCAGATCAGAACAGGTCATTTCACTTACCCTGTGACCACAAAACATTTTTGGAAGTTACAGCCAACTAGCAGCTGTTAAAAAAAAGAAAGAAAATGAGTTGTTTACAAGTGCTTTTACTCCATCAGCCTCTTCCCTAAGCCTCTGCCTCAGGGTAGGTCACAGGACAGAAGCCAGGAGTGCTCCTCAGGTGCCTGAGGCTTCTCCCAGCCAAGCAGCACCCAGGGATGGGCTGCTCCTGCTCTCCAAGGTGGCCAAGGCCAGCCCAGCCTGGCTCTCCACACCAGGCAGCAGCTGGAAGCACTGAAGGCTGACAACTGCATCTCACACCACCACGGACTCCTCCAGCCTACATTTGCCTTGCATGTGACATTCTGGGGCTGTGGCCCAAAACACCAGAAGGGCTCTGACTTTTTAGAGCTCTGAGCCATGGAAAATATCAACACTCCAAGCCATTTTGCCTTCTTGGACCCCTTCCACAATCTGGAGGTTGTTCATTAACACATTTGTGGAATGCCACAATTTTATACAACACTTTTGATTTCACCCATGTCAAAACCATCTCATATGTGACCCTACACCCACAAAATGCTGCTTATGTTCATCAGTATTTTCTTTTTAGCCTTTAAAGGCTGATTAAATGCAAAATAAGAGCTTAAATTAAACTTGAACCCCAGGTTCCTCCCATTGTGTTTGTGAAGAGCTCCACAGTGATGCCCAAAACTCAGCTTCATCCCAGTTTCCAGAAATGCAATTAAAGCACAAAGACAAACTGAAATCTTGGCAGAACAAGGAAGTTTATCTTGCAAATAAAGTGGGATGTATGTGGATACAAACCCCCCTGAAATGTCAAGCTGCAGTTTTAGTCTCTTCACATGTATTAGTACACACGTGAAGCAGTTTTCCATTTAAAATTGCATTCCTCAAAGTAATAAAGAATAAAAAAATAGTGTACTAAATTAAAACAATACATTTGCAGGCTGGAATATGTCCTGCTATGCAGAGTCCAAATCTGCTTTATGAATTACATACAGCAGAAGGGACCATTTTCCAATGGAGAAGGAATCTACTCCAAGGATCAGCAGTCCTAGCCAATCATAAACTGTCCTGTGAAGACCATCAGTGCAGACCTGGGCTTTCTGCTCCCAAAATTACCCTAAAACACCTGTGTTAATCCATCTAGAGGTGATTTCTTTTATAATACTTCAGTTACAAGTGTGCAAGACACCCTGGGTTTTTTTCAAACCAGATAAAAACTTCCATGTGGTGTCCTGTTTGTGCATCCTACACACAAGTCTAGGAAGACTGAATTTACAGCATCAGAAATGCTGTATTTTACTTTACAAGCGCCATACAACCATTATAAAACACAATATTAGTCTTAAAACAAGCAGGAACTCTACTCCTTCCACAAATGCCATTTATGTCTGGTGGGAGCAGCTCATGTTTTGTTTTTATCAAATATAACAACTCTGAGCAGTGATTATAACCTATGAATTCTGTGTAAATCAGTCCCTCAAACTTCCATTTTAATGCACAAGTAAATATGGCTATTTAACAACGTGAAATTAAAGTTAACACACGTTTTGAAAGCCTACACAAAACAAGAAAGAGCTCCAATCATCACCATCAGAACATCCATCAGTGGTGCTGCTCTTCATTCAGGACACTTCCACGGGCTGGCATTTGGTACCTAAAACCTTATTTTCACCTTTCTGAATAAACAATCTTCTCTAAAGATGCTGTCAAGTGTCTTTAGGAAAGAAGCAAACCCCTAAAACCTTTGCAACTTCTTTGCCAGTGTCTTTAAATATGAAAGACCATGTTTTGTTGAAGATAAAATTTTGCAACAGTTCTTAATATTCAACCACACAAACCTTGCACTTCAGGAGGAAAAAACTGTTCACAAATATTTAGTTAGTTACAACCAAGCCTTACTGTAACCTTACAAACAAGAAATTCATACTTTTCATGCTGCTGCAATGTTTTAGCTCCTCTGGCAAAAAGCAAATGTACACTTTGAAGTTCCTTGCAAATGAAACCAACACAACCAACCTACATTTTGCTGCCCACTAGCAAATGGCATTGCTTAGGCCAAGCCAAAACTATTTTAGTCAGACAAACAGTGGAGATGAGATGCTGGCTTACAACTAGACAACCTTTAAGCTGGAGATTCAGCCCTAGGAAAAGGCAAGGCATCAGATCACAGCATGCAGCAAAGCAGCAGGAAAGCATCGAGTGGGACCTGACTCCAAACGTACCTCGTGGGAAGGGTCCAAAGCTCTGCACACTTCCACTCCTCACAAGAGAAATCCGAGTGCAGGCAGGTTTGAATCACACACTGTGCCTGGCAGAGGGTTAGCTTGGCTGCCAGGACCAACACAGAGCACAGCACAGGCATTCCCAAGGAAACAAGGATGTCCCAAGCAGAGGAAGAGGTGTACATGCAGGGCTGGGCATGCGGGGAGCCTGGGTGACCCTGCCTGGGCACTGACAGCTCCTGGAGTAGCAACCTCTTTTCATGGGCAGAGGTTCTTTAGATGCTTTTAAAGACAAAAACCCCACAGAACTTGACTCTGGCAAGCCCAGCAGCAGCTCCTGCTCTCAGCACAGAGCAGCAGGGCACACGTACCTTCTTGTGAACAACGGAGGAGGTGGAATTAATGGTGCTCTCGTCACTATGCATCATGACCAGCTCAGGGCTGCTCTCATCCAGGACCTCCTGCATGCTGCTTACACTGCTGCTCTGGCTGCCTGTGCTCACAGACATGCTGGGGATGGAATGGTTGCTGCCCAGACTGTCCATCTTCCTACTCAGGTTTGATCCATGCTCACTGTCCTATAAAACAAGGGGCATCAGTTACAGATCCTGCAGGAGATCTCCTGCCCAGCACGTGCCTGCAACGCCCAGAGTTTGTTTTAAAGGTGACTCTGCAGGCTTCAAGGGTCTTTGGGCATTATTTTGCCAACTGCACATCTCAAAGGGCTGTTTGGGTTCTGAAATGCTCCATATCAGGCAGGCAGCTTCTGCCTTTTTCCCTGCAATTTGATCACATCAGGTTTCAAGCCAGTTTTTTTCCACATATCCTTAAGTCTGGGCATGGCTCTTGGCTTGATAGGAGACATCCAGGAATACTGGATGGCTGGTGGAAGGAGCCTCATAATTAAGAGAAATTATCCAAATTTGAACTAAAACATTGCTCCAAGTCAGGATCTGCTATAACACATTTCCTGAATCAGAAAATACGTAAGAAAATGAATCCATTTATTGTTTTATATATTCTACATGGTGTAGAGGTTTTAACCTCCAAATCCCAAGCAGTCAGCAATTCCATTTTATCAAGCTAAAAACCCCTTGAACCTTGTGTTTACAGCAAAGATAAAGGTGAGTGAAGAATCTTAGCAGCTGACTCAGATGAGCCTGCATTATTATAGGGGTTAAAACTTGGATATACATAAATAAAGATTCCTCATGTAAGAGGTATTTTTGATTCTACAGCCAAATATCCGGAGTTAGCAGCCTTTTTTCTTCTTCCATACCCATAGCAGTACAGTAATGCCAGAGTATGCACTTAGTCTGGACTGATTGAGAGAATTTATGGAGTCCTTTGTAATTAACTAGTGGCACCAAAGAGGCTCGTAAGGAGCTCACAGTGAGGACAGAACTCTGAACATCCTTCAGCTCCTGGGGTGAAGCAGCCTTGACTCACTAAAATGAGCAGCCTGCTGCTGCATTCAGTTTGCCCTGGCCTCTGAAGGGAGCTTGGGGAGAATTCCATTACAAATCAATTAACAGGGAACTAATTTTGTTGGAGATCGACAGAAAGATAAAATTGAGACTTGACAGATTTGCCTTTGATTGTGTGATTATTTTTGAAGCAATCAGCAGATCATTCAGAGCCTGTGTGAGAGCACTTAAAATCCAGAATAATACTATTTTACAGAGAACATAGGCACAGGGGAATGAAAATATTTTCAGGATGCTTATGTAGAGTTGCAGAAGAAATCACATAATGAAGGCTCTGAGGCTGTGTCACTAATGAATGTTTATGCAGGAAGGACAGAGATGAGATTGCATATGCAACCTTAGCACTGGCTTCCTGACTTCAACTTTCACCTTCTTGGGAGGGCTCTGAGGAAAGCATTAGTAATATTTTGCACGTTAAAGATTTTTAAGGCTCATCTTCCACCTCAGAAAGCCCAAGGTAGAAGAAGGAAGTGCCTGGTGGCATTTCCAGTGGGGCAGGTTGTGTCCCCAGCTCAGCAGGAACTGCAGCACGTGCTGGGTCTGCTCTCCCTGCCCAGTTAGTGACACACACGAGCAGTGACACCTCCTGTGCTGGGACAGGGCTCAGGGGTCAGTGCAGGGCATGCTGTGCACATGCAGAGTGTCAGCTGCATCCCTGCCCTCCCTGCAGGTACAACAGCTCTTCTCCCTGCTCTCCTCAGGAGTGGGGACAGGAGGAACAGAAGACACACCTTGGAGCCAAACACCACCACGTGTTTGCTGTTGAGCTGCAAGTGTTCAACAGCCAAGTGGGAAACCATTCCCTGGCACTCTGCTGACAGCTTGTCACATGTGGGGAGAGAAACTGGGAGGTTTCAGGGCACAAGTCTGACAATCCCCCAGCCCCCAGCTAAGCTCCAGGTCTGGAAGCTGGAGGAGACCTTCAATCACAGCAGTTGCTGCTCTTGCTCCTTTGGGACATCTTCCCAAAGTGCCAGTCCCCTCCTCCTGCAGCTCCACCTGAGACCCACGTGCTCACTTCTTCAACCAGTTTAGCTTCCAAGGAGCATCTGACACCCCCAAACCTCAAACCCTGAAGATCCTCTGAGCTTGGGCACCTGGCTGTGTACTATTGCCTCACTCCACTGGAGCAAAGGAACACAGACATCAATTTGTCTGTCAGTGTTTTTCATTGAGAAGCAGTCATGGATTTATTTATGCATTGTGCCTGCACCAAGTGACATTAATTTCCATCTAAGCTCATCAATTGAAAAATGACTGGTTTCCTTCTCTCAGCCACAGTTAGGGTCAATTATCATACACTGATTAAGTGGGTTGTTTATTACAAGATTTAAACTGAAGCTGCATTTTAGGTCTTTAACCTTTTTCTTCCTTAACATTAAAGAATTTTTAAAAAATAAGTCTTACTAATTCAGTGATTTGCTTCTCAGCTCATGAGAGGCCAATTACTTTACAGTAAAGTTATGGTAATTGAAAAAATATTAACATTAATGGAGTTGTTTTGACTGTGCAGATGAGAAAGAAAAGCTTGGGCTGTCAGAGACCCTCCTCCACACAGGCTGGGAGCCACTTCTCACAGAGAACCTCCCTCAGAATGAGTTTCTTCCCTAAGGCTTCCAGAAGGAAGGGCAGCACTGGAAAAAATCCAAAGTTCCACATGTACAGTAGTTGGCAGCTTTAACACTGAGCAACGACTACTTTCACTCATTATCCTCTCCTGTCTCTCTGCTGATCCAGATGAGATTCCAACAACATTCCTCACCTAGGCTGGGCTTGTTCTGCCACCCTAACGACAGGAATACCTCCCTGCCCTGAAATGACTTGTAACAGTGTGAATGGGGTGACAAACCATCATCAGTACCTCCTCCTCCTCCTGGGACTCGTTCAGGGGGCCATTCCGTGTCTCCTGGAAGAGGATTTTCTTCATTTTCCGGTACTGCAGGTTGTCCAGCTCCCTCACTGCATCCTTGGTCCTCTGGATCAGGTCTAGGAGCACCCTGGGCGGTCGCTCCCGGCGGACAAAATCGTGCTGGGTTAAAGGAGACACACAGAACACCTCACTGCACACTCTGGGGTTCAACTGGAACAGTGGGGGACTTGTCAGAGCCCTGAAGTGACACTTCCCATTCTTGCAATTTATCTGTTTATATTCAATAGCCTTTCTCAAAGGCTCCACACACACTGAGCTTGTGCTGGGGTCAGGTTTTCTGAGCTCTCCAGGCTACACAGATGATTTGCCCCTTCCTGAGTGGGTTCACTCAAAACACACAAGGTGACACTTCAAACCTTGGAGGCACAGGAATGAACAAAATGCATCCAGAACAAACAAGAATCAACCTGCAAAGATTTATCCTGCACCCATTATTCCAATTCACACATAAAACCAGCAAGAAGACCACAAAGTTTATTTATACCTAAAGCTCTTGTAGCCAGAGTTGAAATCAAATCAGGCTCTTGCCAATTCCTGCACAGGTTTTAAATGCAGGCTTAATAAATTCTTTAATGGTATTTAGGAACATGATTAAAGCCTCTTCTCTGATTTACCAGATGCATTCTCCTGCACTGTACAGCTGGCAGTGGATATAAAAGTGTCCAGCTTTCCCATTTAACCTTGGCTAAAGCAGGCAACCTGAGTGAACACTTGCCAATACTTTTATGGGATCCCTACAGCTGGGTGTGCTGCTTCCCAAAGGGGATGGCTTTAGGGCACAAACATCCTCTGCATGCTCGTAGGAAAACAGTGAAAACAGAAAAATTGGCAATGGAAAAAAAAAAATTTGAACAGTTGTTCTCTGCTGCACATTGCAAACGCCACAAGGGGCTTTTGTTAGAGCCTCAAGAGCTGGACCCACCTGAAGGAAATTCTCAGGAGGGTCACCTCTGCCTGCTCGGCCTCCCAGCTCTCCTGGGGGCTCACTCAGGAGTGAACTCATCCCCTGGGGCTGGAGTGAGCAGCACATGGAGCCCCAGCGCACCCTGAAACAGGGTGCTGAAAGGATGAGCTAATCATCTTTTAATGATTTGTAAATAAACAAGGAAAGTATCATGCCACAAGCTGATTTCTTGTTTTTAATTGAACTCAAACTGTTGTGCATTTGAGTTTTGCTACTGGGGACAGCCAGTCGTTTCAGTACCCAATTTTGCTTGTAGTGATGGTGTTTATTTTTGAATCAGAGCTAAAAGTTCTTAACATCATTTCACACAGAAACACAATGAATCACTTCTGCTCCTCAATGCAGATAACCACCATTTATTCCTCTGTGAACAGTAACAATCTGCAGCTT
The DNA here is from genome assembly GCA_013400635.1 of Hypocryptadius cinnamomeus. Lineage (NCBI taxonomy): Eukaryota > Metazoa > Chordata > Aves > Passeriformes > Zosteropidae > Hypocryptadius > Hypocryptadius cinnamomeus. Next base: position 113,612 of record VYZP01071128.1, read on the forward strand.
ATTTATGATTAGGAAAAAAAGGAACCCATTTTTATCTCATAGTAGATCATTTTAAAAAGCAGCAAAGCATTTGGAGCTATGATCCTGAACCTAAATCCATTCTATGTGTGCACTCAAATATTAAAATGTGACCAAGTGAAAAGTGTAGGGCAGACAAAAATATAAATAAAATATAAATATAAAATATGGAATATACAGGATTTCACACTCAGATCTCAGCTCTAATTGTTTGTACAGACTCCAACCTAAGGTACTCCTGAAATCACATCCTTCAATGGACTCAGCCTGTTCCTAGAGAGCAGCAAGGCTGCCAATCCCCAGGAATGAATCATTCCAAAACTCACAACATAAACCTATTAGCTGGTCAGGGTGCTACAAGTAGAACCAGGGAACAAAACACTGATTATTTGCCACAGCACAAATATACCACAGGAAATAAAAAAATATACCAGGTGCCAAAGGGAGCACAAACAGCTCCTTCATCATTTACCTGGAGAGGTCATTGGCAGCCAGAGGGAGAGCAGGGCTAATAATCAACTTTAAAGAAAGGCAATACTTATAGGAAAAGTCAAATCCTGATGGAAAAAAGACTGGACAGGATTTCACATCCCCCTACCTTCTAATGGAAGGCTGCTCCTGAATTTCCCAAAAGCAAAGCCCTTGGAGCTGTAAACAGTTCCTCTATTTCCCAGGTAAACTCAACCCAAATGACTTCAACTGGAGCTGATTCATGATTCACTGACAAAACCTTGGCAAACTCTACACACATCACTCCAGGTCCCCCTCCTACAGGCTCTTGGCAATTAGGGACCTGTAAAAACCCCTTCCAAAATGATCCAGCTATTTCCAAAAGGAGTTTAATTAATTGGGTTCAGTATAGAAACCATTAAAAGGATTTAAACAACTTTTGGGTCTGGTGGTTTCATTAGGGGAGGAAGTCAGCCTTGGCCTATCCCCTTAATGCTATTTTTAACTGCTAAGTGTGGTGCATGAATGGAGGGGAAAAGAAAACCAAAAAAAAAACAACCAAAGAGTGGATTTTTGTAAGGGCAAATACTTGTTCACCATGTTTACAATTATTTTGGTAGACAAACAGATTTCCCCCCAGATTTCTGGAAAAGATTTGATAAATTACCCGTAACAAATCTGTTGATGATGGCCTTTCCTGAGGTATTTTCTGTAAGCAGTAATCAACAAATCCCCTAAAGGAGTCTGACCTGCAAAATCAAAAAATGAAAACAAAAAAATTTTAAAAATCTAAATTAAAAAAGAAGCTCAGGATATGGTATATATTCAAACTTATCAGTGCAAAGCAAAAGAAAAATGTTGACTAATTTGTTCTTAAGTTCTAAGGCAGAGAAAGTAACTGGGTATTTCCAAATTCCAGGTTGATCTCATAAATTCTTTCCCAATTAAAGGTTGTTGAAACAACATGGACACACAATTATCCCCAAGCACAAACTGAAAACCGAGTGAGAACTACGTGCACCAGTCACTATTTTTTATTTTCCTTCAACTGTTTAAAAACAAAGGACAGTGGAATTATTGGGAACTCCAGAAATGCACTCACTGATCTCTGGGAGGTTACAGAGGGAACCCTGCCTCAATGCTCAGTTCAACACTTGAGGCTTTATTTGAGGTTTTACCCCAGCTGGAAAGAAGGAAACTGATTTTTCTGGTGTCACTGGACTCAAAAGGAGCACAAAAGGCACATTGGTGACTCCAGGAGAGGCACTGAAAACAAGTGCCTGCAATCCAGAGCACTGATGTGATGCTGTGTTTATCCACATCTGTCTCTGCTCTGCACTGCAAATCCTGCACAGAACATGGGGACCACACTGCAGGCAGCAGAGCAAGCTCCTGGAACCTTGAAAAATGGGCAAAACAAAGAGGATGAAATAAGGAAACTGGAGTGGTCTTGATACAATGATCAGCAATGATCACACTGATCATTGATACAATGATCACACTTAGGCCAATTATTTTAATATTCCAAGTTAGACCAGCACACCCACTCAAGGAAAGCTGCTGTTCACTTGGAAAGGGATGACAAAATCCAAAGAGAGCAGGATACAAATTATAAGGAAGAGTTTGCAGTAAATTTTACTTTAACTGCAATTAAATGAATTTTACTTTAACTGCAATTAAACAGTTGTGCTGTTCAAATGCCCAGCAGAGAAATAGGGGAACTTCACACCTCACCAGGAGCTTTTGTTTCAAGCCTTCTGCAGACTCTTCAAGCATCACCCAACAGCAATATTCCAATCCTGGGTACAGGGAACAGGGCAAGCTTTGCTCCCACAGAATAACCAAGTGTTCTTGTATCCAAGCTCAGACTCTGGAACAAGCCTGGAGCATGGGGAGCATTCACTGGCCACAGAGCTCTGAGGGTTTTTGGAGTCCTCCACTGACAAAAATATCCATTTACCTCCACATTCTCCTCCCTTTCTCCACATTTCAGCTGCACAGCAATGCTAACAACTCTTCTGCCAAGAGATCTTTGGGAGCTGGAAACTTTGCTGATGCTCAGCCATGGCTGGTTTAACACATCTGAGAGTATTTTAGTTCCTTCAGCAGCTACACCCCAGAATTAACACCTCCACACTTTTAGATTGTAGAACAGCCAGAGTGACAGAAGGTCAAAATTGAGCTAGCATACACAGGATTTGAGAACACACACACACACAAATCACTGCACTGCAGCCAACATGTTCATTGTCAGGGTTGAACTGTGCAGTGTCACAGGGCATTTTCAGGGAAACAAACAACAAAAATCAGCTGTTTATGGTTCTCTTACCATTCATTTGATTGTAACCTAGGGGAATCGTTCTGGGCTATGTGATATAAGGCACTCATTGCATTCATGTTGAAAAGTGGAGGCTTCCTTTCAGCTGGAAAGAGAAAAGAACAGAAAGGTGTGATAAGGCTGTCTGGAAAGAAAGGAGAAATGTATGGAAGTATGAGCAGGGTATCACTGCTAAACCAATACCCAGTGCTGCTGTCATCACACTTAGGCCAATTACTTTAATATTCCAAGTTAGACCAGCATACCCACCCAAGGAAAGCTGCTGTTCACTTGGAAAGGGATGACAAAATCCAAAGAGAGCAGGATACAAGTTGTAAGGAAGAGTTTGCAGTAAATTTTACTTTAACTGCAACATCTCACACCTGATCTGCTGTGGCAAAATCAGCTGAAACTGAGTAAAACTAATCTTAGGCACAGTTCAGGGCCAGGACATGCTGTATCACTCCCCACAGCGGTTGAGGCACTGCTGGAACATGTGGATTACAGGAAAAGTGGCTGCCTGCCTCATTTGTCACTGCAAGTGGGACAGGTTACCAAATTCACTTGCCAGATGTGCCATGAACTCCCTCTCACTGAAATCCTTCCCAGTCCTTGCACCCAGAGGGCACCTGGCCAGCAGCCCCTGATCTCTCAGGAGGGCACAACTCCAGTTCTGGGGGAGGCTGGTTCTCACCAGGGTCAGTGGTGCCAGGATTTCCCAGTTCTTTCAGGCCAGAGCCTTTGCCATGCAGGCAAACCACCACATCTGCTTTTCCTTAATCACTACTTACTTCAGCTACACCAGGAATTAAGACATCAGCATTCAAAGAAAGCCAAGTGCTGCTCAACAAGAGATCTCCTCCCATTGCTGCCTCACCTCATGTTCACACAGGGAATCATGCAAAGTTTGAAGTTTAAAAAAGTTTAATGCTTCACAAATCGGTATTTTTAAGGAAAGCAAATCCATCATCTTTGAGGTTCCTGAGTAAAAAGCTCCACAGAAATTCTGGTACCAAGACTGTGTCTACATAAGGTTGCAGAGTCTCTCCTGCTGCTGTGATTTACTCCTTGGGAGGCTGTGACACACCTGAACTCCACACAAACAAAAATCATTAGCCATGCACAACAACAGAAACCTAAAACTTCCAATTCTGGCATTCTTTATGTCAAAAGACTGTGTCAGCATGCTGGCATATGAAATACAGCCATGTTAGTTACTGGTTATCTACACCATCTCAATTCTGGAGACAACATTTCTTCTGCACATCCCCCTCTTTGTTATCTCACACATTTCTGCTGATTAAACATTCACCAATGACACTGCCAGTGAACTCACCCACACAATAAGTTACTGGTGTACTGCTGTTAAATAGAATCCATATCAAGACTAATTTTTGAAAATAATCTACTCAACACATGCAGTGTCAATATTCAAACTTGAAACACACACTTAGAGTCTGCTCTGTGTACCTGCCATCACATCCACCTCTGCTCCAGCCTCTGTGGATGTGTATCATTTGCCCTCTGAAGTGCAAACCCTTTTCTTCTCTTTCCATATAGAACCTGTCCACGATGATTCATGGCACAAACTTTTCAGCTGAGATTGAAGATTTTTGTTTCAGAGATCAGGGAAGTAAGAAGAATTGAAAATTAAATGTTGGTCCCTTCTGACACAGTCCTTAGGACACCAGTTCCCTTGGCACAACAGCTGGGACAACTTTCTCAGAGTGCAGTTTGGAAAACACAGATGACAAACCATGGCTTCCTCTCACTCAAGAGGAAAATGTTCTGGCTCTCCAGGGAATAACTGAGCACACCAGACCAACAGGAAAGCACAGGGCATTAGTGGCTTCTCTTGATTTGCCAGCAAGAAAAAGGTTTAACTCAACTCTCAGGGTGCTCCAAGTCAGGCATTTTAAAGAGGAGAACTGATGAGGAATAAGGATTCTCCCTTTTTGCAGGAGTCCCTAACACACTGCAGAGTTAATTACCCACCTCAGCTGTGTGCTCACTCACCTAACTCGATGCATGTGATCCCCAGAGACCAAACATCCACCTTGCCATCGTACTGCCCCTCGTCCATTGCAAGGATCACCTCTGGTGCCATCCTGCCAAGCACAGAGCAAAGGCTGCGTCAGGGGACACACAGGGACACTCCAGGCACACCAGCTGAGCTGGCTCCATCCCCTGGAGCACAGCCACAGAGCAGGAGAGACAGCAGGGAGCTGGGGAACAGTGTGCTGGAATGGAACAAGCACTGACCACAGCAGCAACTTGTCAGAGGACGGGGGAGAAGCAAAAGAGGAAGTGGGGGAAAAGTGAAAGCGGAAAGGGGGGAGGAAAAGAGGGGAAAAGGGGGGGGAAGGGGAGAAAAAAAGAGGAAAGGGGGAGAGAAAATAAGGGGAAAGAAGGAGAGAAAAGAAGGGGGAAAGGGGAGGAAAAAAGAGGAAGAGGGGAAAAAAGCAGAAGAGGAAAGGCAGGGAGAAAAGAAGGGGAAAGCGGGGAAGAAAAGAAAGGGGAAGGGGTGGGGGAAAGGATTAACCCAATCATCTTCCCATTAGAAGAATACACTGGCACATGGGAGACCCCCCTACTTCCAAAGCCATTGTAGCTGCAGGCTGACAGCAAGGGCTGGGAGAGCCCTAGAGGCACCCCCTGCACCCTCCCCCAGGCTGCCCCCTGGCACACCAGGAGCATTTCCAGCAGACAAATGCAGCCTGTGGGTACAGCTATGAATGGAACAGGGAAACTGGGAACAGTGGTGGTCCAGGATAAAGGGATGAAGTGGGGACAGAGAAGCGGCAGGCCCAGCCTGCAAAAATTCAGCCTCTTAAATTGTGTTCTTCCAAAAAAAGGCTTCCTGCCAAACAGCCTCATTCCAAGGCTGGGCCATGGTGACCTCCCAGCACTGCCTGGGGCCTCTGCCACAAAATCAGTGGAGCATGGAGCTGTGCTGGTCCTCAGTGCTGGGAATGCCAAGGAACTCGGGTGACCCTTCAGCAATTCCTTCAAAACAGGACTGAAGCTATGTGACTTCCAGTCAGACTGACAGGATCCCCTTTCTCCATGAATGCCTCAGTCCCATCACCTGTGGCAAGTGTGAGTTATTTTTAAGCCAATGGCACTGCAAGAGTGGAGCCATCTCCAAGCACTGCACAGCTAAACCTCTCCTTACAGACCCTGAGGAAGGACAGACTTCCTGAAGATCTGGACACAGGGATGTCAGGAAAACTGCTTGGCCAATGAAGATTTTATCCAGGTATTGTTATTGTATGGTGAAGCCCTGAAAAGGGAAGAGAGCAGTTCTATAAAGGACTAAAGCACTGCAGGCTTCACTCACCAGTAAGGCGTTCCCACAAAAGAGTTGGCAGGGGAGACTATAGATGCAGACCCAAAATCAGCGAGTTTCACTTGACCTGGTTCTGTTAGAAGAATATTTCCAGCTTTAATATCCCTTTAAGAGAGAAAAAAAGAGGAAAAAGAAGTAATTCAGCATGATGCAAACTCTGGTGAGATGCCTTTGTCTGCAATTTGTAATGCTGGGACAGAGACACAGAGAGGAATTCACTGACAGTGTTTCAGCAGCAAGCCCAGAGTAACCTCCACTCCCCCATTCCCTGGGCAGCACTGCTTCAGAAGTAACACTGTGGAATATTTCATCCACAAGTGCTACATCCTGACACTTCTGCTGCAGGACAAGTGCTGAAGTCTTGTGTGTGCAGGAATGAACACCTCAAAAGTACAAGAGAGACAGCACAGGCTGTCCCCTTCGCTGTCACCTCCCCTGTCACCTTCCCTGTACAACAGCCAAAGGGATGGAGCATCTCTCCCACAAGGAAAGGCTGAGAGAACTGGAATTGTTCAGCCTGGAAAAAAGGCTTCAGGGTGACCTAATTGTGGCATTCCAGTACCTGAAGGGAGCCTACAAGAAAGATGGAGAGGGATTTATTCCCTATTTACAAGGCATGGAGGGACAGGACACAAGGAATGGCTTCCCACTGACAGAGAGCAGGGTTAGATGGGAAATTAGGAAAGAATTCTTCCCTATAAGGGTGGTGAGCCCTGGCACAGGGTGCCCAGAGAAGCTGTGGCTGCCCCTGGATCCTTGGAAGTGTCCAAGGCCAGGCTGGACAGGGCTTGGAGCCACCAGGGACAGTGGAAAGCATCCCTTCCCATGGATGGGGTGCCACTGGATGAACTTTAAAGTCCCTTCCAAACCAAATCATGCTGTGATTCTACACCACGGCTCAACAGCCACATCAGTTATCACCAACATATCTGCCAGCCTTGTGCCTGCAATAAAATAATAAAAAAACAAGAATTCCCTCTTTTCCCACCCCCGGCGCCACGCGCGACCAGCCGCGCGGGGGCTGCAGTGCCGCTCCCTCGCCACCAGGTGGCGCCCCCGCGCCAGGTCCCGGCGCGGGGCCGGACCCGCGGGACCCGCTCCAAAATCGGGTCCCAACCCCAAAATCGCGCCCCCAACCCCAAAATCGCGCCCCCAACCCCAAAATCGCGCCCCTAACTCCAAAATCCTGCCCCTTCTCCCTCAGCCTCGCCGTTCCCACGGGCAGAGGAAGTTCTCGCCGGGGCTGTGCGCAGCAGCACGGCGCTGCTCCCCGCCCAGGCAGGCCCTCTCGGCTGTCCCTTTCTGCCGCAGCAGCCACCACAGCAGGGATGTGTCACTGACTGCTCCTCATTTCTGGGTGTGCAGATTGGCCTCCCCACCTCAGCAGGGAAAAGCTGGAATACCCTTTGTACCCTTTGGATGAAATCCAGGTCACAGAACACAGGATAGCTGGGGTTGGAAGGGACCTCTGGAGATCACCCAGTGCAACCCTTCTGGAGCAGGTGACACAGGAACGTGGCCAGGTGGGTTTGGAATGTCCCCAGAGAGGGAAAATCCACACCCTCCCTGGGCAGCTGTTCCAGGGCTCTGCCACCTTCCATGGAAAAGTGCTTGGATTTCTCCTCAGGTAGTTTTATCTATAACTTACCTCAATCACATAATTGTGATTCCATCACACCTCTGTGACCTCCCTGCTACCAAAAATTAGGCCTTGCAAAACCAATAGTGTTATACTTATTCACATGTAAATATGAAAAAATATCTAGTCTTAGAAATAGTCCACCTCAGCGAACTCCTATTTATTTGGCACATTTAGGGTGATATTCTTCTGTTAGTGTTCAGTGCAGTATTCCTGTGTAGCCTTTGTTACCAGGGTCTGCACAGAACAACTGCTAACAAGGCAGAGAAAATGTTGGTAGAATAACTTTTTCCAAGGGTGGTAGAATAAGTTTCCAAGCAGCTTTGAGACTCCAGGGAGCAGCAGATGGAAGGGCAGCAGCTCCAGCCTCACCTGTGGATCCTACAGTGGGAGTGCANAGCATCCCTTCCCATGGATGGGGTGCCACTGGATGAACTTTAAAGTCCCTTCCAAACCAAATCATGCTGTGATTCTACACCACGGCTCAACAGCCACATCAGTTATCACCAACATATCTGCCAGCCTTGTGCCTGCAATAAAATAATAAAAAAACAAGAATTCCCTCTTTTCCCACCCCCGGCGCCACGCGCGACCAGCCGCGCGGGGGCTGCAGTGCCGCTCCCTCGCCACCAGGTGGCGCCCCCGCGCCAGGTCCCGGCGCGGGGCCGGACCCGCGGGACCCGCTCCAAAATCGGGTCCCAACCCCAAAATCGCGCCCCCAACCCCAAAATCGCGCCCCCAACCCCAAAATCGCGCCCCCAACCCCAAAATCGCGCCCCTAACTCCAAAATCCTGCCCCTTCTCCCTCAGCCTCGCCGTTCCCACGGGCAGAGGAAGTTCTCGCCGGGGCTGTGCGCAGCAGCACGGCGCTGCTCCCCGCCCAGGCAGGCCCTCTCGGCTGTCCCTTTCTGCCGCAGCAGCCACCACAGCAGGGATGTGTCACTGACTGCTCCTCATTTCTGGGTGTGCAGATTGGCCTCCCCACCTCAGCAGGGAAAAGCTGGAATACCCTTTGTACCCTTTGGATGAAATCCAGGTCACAGAACACAGGATAGCTGGGGTTGGAAGGGACCTCTGGAGATCACCCAGTGCAACCCTTCTGGAGCAGGTGACACAGGAACGTGGCCAGGTGGGTTTGGAATGTCCCCAGAGAGGGAAAATCCACACCCTCCCTGGGCAGCTGTTCCAGGGCTCTGCCACCTTCCATGGAAAAGTGCTTGGATTTCTCCTCAGGTAGTTTTATCTATAACTTACCTCAATCACATAATTGTGATTCCATCACACCTCTGTGACCTCCCTGCTACCAAAAATTAGGCCTTGCAAAACCAATAGTGTTATACTTATTCACATGTAAATATGAAAAAATATCTAGTCTTAGAAATAGTCCACCTCAGCGAACTCCTATTTATTTGGCACATTTAGGGTGATATTCTTCTGTTAGTGTTCAGTGCAGTATTCCTGTGTAGCCTTTGTTACCAGGGTCTGCACAGAACAACTGCTAACAAGGCAGAGAAAATGTTGGTAGAATAACTTTTTCCAAGGGTGGTAGAATAAGTTTCCAAGCAGCTTTGAGACTCCAGGGAGCAGCAGATGGAAGGGCAGCAGCTCCAGCCTCACCTGTGGATCCTACAGTGGGAGTGCAGGTAGGCCAGCCCCTGCAAGGCACCATGGGTGATGGCAGCAATCTCCACCTCCTGGAGTGGTTTCTTGTGAACTATGGGGGAAAAACAAAGAAAATAAAACAAACCAGAAGAAAACAAATGGGATATTTTCCTGAGAAAGTGCTTTTTAAAGAAAGGAATCCCACCAATCTGCTACAAAGAGAAATTAGGAAATTATTCCCTGTGAGGGTTTTAAGGTCCCTCCCAACCCAAACTGTGATCCTGTGATCTTGGCCCCCAAGGAACACTAGTTTTTGTAAACTTTGGCTTTGATTCCCTATTTTGACTTAGATTCCCCTATTTCTTTGCAGGTGCTGTTCCAGTGTTGAGGTGACATCAACCTCCTCTTCCAAAACCCATCTCTAATTATTCCTGCATGGCAAGGACCAAGGTGCAGGATTTTATTATGGATATTCCAAAACCAGGCAGCCTAAAGAGGCACAGATTACAGGAACATACCTGTACACTTTTATACCTTCATCTGACAAAATTAATATGTGCATGCCAATTATCTGTAGCACTGGGAAAGCCTCAAATTGCTCCTAGAGAATGGAGCAGGACAGACAGAGCACATGTAGCATCTGCAAAACTCCACTCCACTTCCATCAAACTCAACTTAGGGGCACTGGCAAAAAGAAAATCCAAGATATATCAAACTCACCTTCTAGCAAATCAGAAGCTGATCCTAAACAGTACTCCATAACCAACTGCAAAAAAAAGAGAACATGCCTTCAAGTATCTCTGGAAGCATTTTGAAATTAGGAAACATCTTTACATTCCAAATTTAAATCACATGCTGGCTTTAACGCCCTGACTAAGGGAAAAAAAATAAATTAAGTAGTAGGTTTTGTTAGCTTTCCATCAGAAGATGCAAAATTTGACTTTATTTTAGTACTGTTCAGCACAACCCCAAAGGTATTTCAGAGGCTGTGCTGAGGATTTGAGTGCTGCAGTGTCCATTTGCTCCACATGCTCCTCACTCACCCACGCTGTGTGCTCCTTCAGGTAACAGCCCTTGTACTCTATGGTGTTGGGGTGCTTCAGCTGCTGGAGAAACTTGACTTCTTTGATGATATCCTGCCATTTCTAATGAAAAAACAAAGCAAGAAGTATAAATACATTTCTCTTCTTAATCCTCTACATCCATTCACGCACCACACACTGGAGGACAGTCTGAAAAGTGACCATAAAACTATTTTACAATATGAAGATGGAAAGTCAGTGTTGCAAAAGCACAGCTGTAAATCAGTTGTCCGGGTCCCTCCTGCACTGAGATACCCCCAAGACATATTTAATAGTTTAAGGACTGCCAAAATAATTTTCTTCCTCATTTTAACTGCAATACATTTCACTTAAATGCTTCTGCTTTGCAAATTGAAGTGTCCAGTGGTTCAAAGTTAATAAGAAACTACAGAGAGTAGCAGTAAGCTGCTCACCTTCTGTAACACAGCACAGTACCACTGACATTTGGGAGAAAAAGCAAGGAAAAATGAGTTTAAACCACCCCTGTTTGCTCTTAACAAACAAACACACCCTGCACATCCACACACCAATCCAAAGGACCAGTGGGTCCAAGTTCCACACAAAAATAAGAGGAACCATTCACACACAACAACTGAAATGAGACTGAGATTAGCAGCTCTTGGCAATTTGATAGATTCTCAAGAATTTCAGAGAGATGTGCTCCAGTGGCCAGTGTGCTCTTACCACACTTCTTAAGAAAATTATTTCTGAAACAAGCCCCATCCAGGCATTCTGAATCCCCACTCACTTCCTTCAACCGAACTATTTGTCAAAATTTGCATAAACTCATTTTCTCTCTGCAAACCTCCACAATGCCCACGGAAGGGAGCAGCAGCTCCTGCATTAAAAGCTGTTCTGTTGGGGTCAAACCAGAGCTGCAGCTCATTCCACTGCTCTCATTTCCACTGGAGCTGCCACAGCTCCTGAATGCACAATTCCCTTTATTCCTCTCACCTCATTTGTTTGCTTTCCACTATAGGACATCTTCTTGACTGCCACCACCTCATTAGTGTGGGAATTCGTAGCCTGGAGTAGGGAAAGAGAAACACTGAAAAAAGCAGGAAATAGACTGAAAAAAGCTTCATTTTCCCCCTCTCCCCATGGAGTAAGCTGTGCCTGTGGCAAATGCAGGCTTTTTTTTCTCCTACATCCTTGCAAGCTCCTGCACCTCTGAGACATCTTCCTCAGGATATAATTTACCACACAACTGTTAGGACACTTTCCCCTGATTTTATCTGGCCATATCCACTGTTCCTTCCTCAGACTTTGTGCTACTTCTCCATTGATATGTAAAAGGCCCAATATTGCACCTACTGAGAAGCCTCAAAATACAGTTTTATTGGAATTACAGTAGAAACAGCTTTAGATGAACCTTTGGCAAAAATGTTTGCCAAAGAAACAAATAAAGAGGTGTATCAAAATCTCCATTATTTCATCCAAAAACTCCATACAACACTAACATTCTTAAATAGCTATTTCAATTTCCAGCTTCAAGAAGATGATTCAACCTGGAATTTATCTAAATTAAAAAACTTTCCTTTCACTGCACTAGACCTTAGTTTTGTGATGAAGATTATGCAGCCATCAAAATTCTACTTTTCTGCAGCCTGAATGATGCAGGAATGGTAACTAGAGGCTAAAAACTCAGGTTTGGAAAGATCTCTCCTTGCCTGGACTGGCACTGCCCTAATTTCTGCTTGTTAAGGGTAAAAAATATCAAGCTTTTGGTCTTAAAACAGTTGCTGAAATCTCTGTACCTCCAACCATTTTTGGGACAAAAAAAATAGTGACAGTTAAAAGCTTAAACTATAATAGGAGCTAAATGTGGTAAATCCTCCTTTCAAGTAATGTATTAACTAATGACATTTTTTGAGGCATGTGGGGACTTCAAAGAAAAACTGTGTTGAGTGAACCAGTGGGGCACAGGAATTACTGAAGGGAGGTGACACAGGCCCCTCACAGCTCACACTCCTCAAATGAGGCAGAGAAAGCTGAAAAGGAGTAACTCTGGGACAAGGCAAAGCCCTTCCCCACCACTTGCCACCCTGATTCAGCACAGAGAAGATAAAGAGTGTTTTACTCAGATGTATTTATGCTTTCTTTCTGCCTGTCACATGAATTCCAAGCAGCTCCACCTGACCATGCTGTCTGTCCTTCCAGCTGGGATTTGTCACTGAAGGACACACTGCCACCTTCCCAGAGCTGGGGGGAAGTTCTGGCTGCACCAAGAGCTTGGGATGCTCCTGGCTGAGACAACTCCCAGGGCTGTGTGAGCACACCTGGGGAACAGCCGTGTGCTGAGGCAGTTTTGGGCCTGTTTGAGATGATACATTGGGAAATTACATTGTTATCCCTCTAAATATACATGAAATACTTATATGACATAAAATTTAAGGTTCCTCTCCTTACAACAGTTCCACCAACAGCTCAATCACTTCACACAACTCCAAACAGTGAATTGGAATGCTTAAAATAACTTATATTAGCTTATAACAATAGCTAGATGTGTCAGGGATCTTATCTTAATACTTTACTGTCTGATATTCAGAAACCCAGCTCCAGAGAACCTGATCCTCCTGAGTGGTTGACCATGGCTCCAAGCAGCTTTCATTTGGCTTCAACTGATTTTTTTCAGTATTGATTCTATTTCAGTGTCACTAATGCCAACTGGATTATAATTCTTTCCAATTCCAGTATTTTGGATTTGGCTTTGTTTGATACCAACTGTAAAAGCACCATTTTTCTAATTTCCAGATTAAATTCTCTTGCCTGTATCAATGAGTGCCATACATCCTTCCTGTCTGAATTCCCATTCCTCTGAGGACTCTCTCTTTGCTTTTGCCATAAAGGAAATTGTAGAGATTTCCAAACATAAGAGCTCCAAGTATCTTGAAATTCCAGTTTGGTAAATTAATTTTCAGCTGTTTAAATTCAACCTTCAGCATAAAAACATAAAATACTTGACCTGGATAGTTGGGTGCACTATTAAGACCATAGTAAACTGCTACTATAAATATGTGGCATTCACATTCTCTGAAAAAAACCCTTCTCCCAGGATTTTTCTCCTGGGAAGCTGAGAAGCCTCAGAGAAAAGGGAAAACAATTCTTATCTCATTTGCTTCTCCTGTGTTGTGCTCATGTGGAATGTGTTTGGAGGTTGTTTACCCACAGGTGGTTGTTTCATTGGATTCTGCTCTGAGTTGTTTTGGCTTTTTGGCCAATCAGGGCCAAGCTGTGTCAGGACTCTGAAGGAGTCATGAGTTTTCATTATTATCTTTTTAGCATTGAGTGAGTATCCTTTCTGTATTTTTTAGTATAGTATAGTATTCTTTAATATAATATAGTATCATAAAGTAATAAATTTGCCTTCTGAGAACATGGAGTCAGATACATCATTCCTCCCTGGCAGGGGAATCCCTGCAAATACAATATAAATACAGCTGGAACATTCAAGACACCAGGAGTGGTTTGGAAACGCTTCTTTTTGAGATGTGTTATCACAAAACTAATGCACACAAAGCACTAAAAACTCAAGGAACACCTTCTTCTATAAATGCTCAAAAGCCTCTAAATCATCACTTGAAATGATTCTGTTCTCCAAAAAAAGAACCAACTCTACTTACAAAGTAAACTGCTCCAAAGCTTCCATGTCCAATTTCATGCAAACCCACGAATATTTCCTCAGGATCATCCTTGTAGAACAGGTCAGCTATCTCTGGGTCCTTTGGCACCCCTTTGCGCATGGTGAAGCGTGTCAGGAACTGCTCTGTGCTCTCAGGTCCCAGCCAACTCCTTCCCTCATCGACAAAGCCGTTTGCAGACAGCTCTCAGCACCTGCTGGGAAAGTTCATCTTTCAGCTGCTTCCCCTGCACGTGCTGCTGTTCACACTTCTCTGACAGCAACACCAGAGGAAACACTTCCAGCAGCAATAGGCTTCACCATTGCTTCCTCCCTCCAGCTAATTCTTTTTAATTATTAGTCCTATTTAGATAGAGAGATTAAAATGCATTCAGGATACAACAGCTCTTTATCTCACACAGGAAGCAAGGGCTGCAGTGACACTGAAGTCCACTTGAATTCAAGAGTCCTGTTGCTATGCAAAACATCCTGTGACAGGAGTTTGTTATTCTTCACGCCAGGCTCCCAATGTGTCAGTTTTTAGACTCTCTCTGTTGTTCCTCCTACTTTCCTGGGCTGTTTGCTTTGTTTCTCTACTCCCAACTGCCAGCTGGTGCTGGTGGAAAAGTCAGCTGCTATTCCACAACAACACTTTGCAGCCATGTAATTGTTATTTCTCATTTATTTACTCAGAGCTGCATGACAGCCAGTGCTGCTGGGCTGTGATTGCTCCCAGCACATGGAATTGCTTTTCAAGAATCCTAAACTCCATCCTATAAGGCACATCTTTGCCTCCCTAAATTCTTCCGTAGCACAGAACTGAGCTGCATCTAAATGAAGACTTCCAGTACTCATCCCCAAAATTTTATTTGTGTGGGAAGGAAAACAAAAAGAAACATCCTAATATCAGGAAGTTTTCCATTTCTTAACAAAACATCTTGAAAATCTGCATTGACTCATTAAATACTCCTATGCAAAGCACTGATTGGGGCCTTTACTCATCTGCTTTTGGCTTGTGAAATGCAGCAGAGGAACTGCAGCTGAGTCACTTGGAGCAGTTTCCATCAGGCTGGAGGTACTTTCACACCTGTGGTTCAGCACCTCCTTTACTGAGGCCACACCTTGTCAGTGCACATCAAACTCCTGCAACCACACAGCAGGCCCTTCAGCCTACACCATGATACACACCAGGGCAACATTTAATGGGAGACCAGATGAAATGCAACTATCAGATACATTTTAAACTAAAACACACATACAAAAGGCTTCAGAAGGTTTTGGACTTCAAGTGCCATCTGAATGAAAGCAGAATTTTGGCCTGGTGCTGAGACAGCCTCCCTGGCTGAGGGTTAGTGATGGAGCAAGGAGTGAGAGGAGCCCACCTGGATAGCTGTGGCACCAACCATGCTCTGTGGCTCACATTTCTTCCAGCAGCATTGTCCCGCGCTCCCAGCCCTCCAGACTCTCCTACTCTGCAAAGAAAAACAAGGAATGGGATTTAGAAACATGATTTTTGAAGTTTTACACCTTATTCTGACACACAAAACCACCACACCCAGTAAAGGCCAGTGACCACAGGGGAAGCACAAGGAGAACTGGCTGAGAATGCTAATGGAATGTCTTTAGGTGAGGATAAGCACTTCCTGTGCTCCAAAGCCCTTGGACTATATATCACTGGAGGACAGAAAACCAGGAAAAGAGGTTAAATGCCAAGTTCTTTGGCTTTCATAAAGACTCTTAAGCTTGCTAGGGCACAGGAAGTTCCCTCTCAGACCCTGCTTTTTAGATCATGTATAAAAAAGACAAAGTTCAGAAAAAATCCCCATCCCTGGAAGTGTCCAAGGCCAGGCTGGACAGGGCTTGGAACAACCTGGGACAGTGGAAGGTGTCCCTGGCCATGGCAGGGGGGACACTGGATGGGCTTTAAGGTCCCTTCCAACCCAAACCATTCCATGATTGTGTCAGAAGCTGACAAGGCTGTGTCCATTACTGGACTCTCTGTGTTCTGCCTGATGACACACAAGATTCCAGGGAAAGCCCTGGGCATTGGCAAGTCAAACACTGCTGAGTTCCACCAGGGAGAGGATGAGC
This sequence comes from Hypocryptadius cinnamomeus, assembly GCA_013400635.1. Taxonomy (NCBI): domain Eukaryota; kingdom Metazoa; phylum Chordata; class Aves; order Passeriformes; family Zosteropidae; genus Hypocryptadius; species Hypocryptadius cinnamomeus. The sequence continues at coordinate 129,779 of VYZP01071128.1, forward strand.
CATGAGAAGATGGAAAACGAGTGCCAGCCAGTGAGCCCCATCAGCTGTGATCAGGTCACAGTGAGGGATGTCCCCACTGCAGCCACCCACTCCCATGGGGGTAGGGACACCCCCAAGAGCCACTGCTGTCCCCTCAAGGGAGTGGGACACAGGGAGAGCTGGGAATAGCCTGAACTCATGGAAAATGTTATCCTGTAGCTACATGCACAGCAGAAATGCTTCCAAGTTAAGCACAGTGCAATAGTTACATTGCCAAAATCTGAATTAATAAGCACCTGATTTAATGACACACTAACTCATGCTCTCCTTTATTAGGGAAAAAATAAATGAGCAGAAATCTTTCTGTTAATAGCTAACATTACCAAAAATGTTATTTTTGTCACTTTATCTCACCACAGGCCAATAGCATTGAGCTGTTAAAAGGCTATTTGAAGAGCACCAAAAAAAGGTTCTGCACTGTTTTGCTTTTAAAAAAAATATCTGAAGTATAAACAAAAGCCAGATGAATGAAATGATTATTCATTTTCAGCTGATTGGCCTCACCCAAAGGTGCTATATTTACTACAGCCCTGCAGACAGGGCAAAGAATGCAGTATTTCAGGTCTGGCATTCTTCAGCCAACAGAAAAATCCATCTGGCTTCAAAAAAAAATAAAAACAAACTGATGGAGAAAACAGTTTATCCATCTCCAGTCAAATGAACCTCTCTGCCATTAAGAAAGGCTGTGCAGCTCCAGCACTCAAGGTATTTAAAATGGGAGGCTAAATGTCAATACTTAGCGTTAAGCCCTAAGTAATAATGTCATTTTCCAATTAGGGCAGACACGAGTAGTGAGGCAAGTAAATCTTCCTGGTAAGCCTGCTCAGCAGGGCTATTATTTCCCAGTAATGAAAATCAAAAAACTTAGGATGGAAAGTGTACAAACAGCATCCTGAGTTGTGCTGATTGAACATGACCACAGAGTGATCCACAGGATCCCACAAACCCTGAGAGCCCTCTGCAGACACCACCACAGCACCAGAGCCACAGTTTGGGTCCTGGACAGTGTAAAACACCATGGATACACATCACAGCTCTTCCATTGAGGCTGGCAAGGTCACAAATCCTTAACATCACAATTCTCATCTAGATATGTGGAGACTGCAATGGAAATGGTTTAAATCAAGGCAGAGCACTGTAAGAGTTGAGTGCCATTAGTAGAAAAAACTTAAGTTCAAGGTATGGTCAATTTGAGCAGATCGTTTTCATTACCAAAGTGCTGAATTAATACACCAAGAAACAATTTATATTAGAAGCCTGATTTCTGTTTTTCATCCTTGCAAAGCAGCATTTGAGTCTCTGCATGTCCTGAAGACCTCAAAAGGAAAGATCATTAATCACACTGGCAGTGACTATGGGGAGTGACAAGTAACTCTAGATTTTGAGGGTTTGGGAGATCAGGATTCTGTTCACACAGCAGAGCTCCCTCAATGCTAAGCAACCCTCCCATTTAAAAACCATGAATTAACTACTTTTGCAACACAAAGGTTCTCTTCTACCACTTAAAACTTCCAGGTGCTGTATTAATACCAACAAAAAACACCTTGTCCTGAATATAAGAACAAAACACAACTGGAAGCACCTTTAGGAGGAGCTAAACTCTTTAATTTCCAAATAATCCATGGATCTAAAATAATGTCAGTCAATAAGACAAACTTGAGAACTCAGAGTGTGTGGCTTGTGAAAACCCAGCTTGAATTGCATCTCACAGCATCATAGGGCTGTTTCAAATGTGCCCAGAAACTCACAAAATTAATTTTAGTTCCTAACTACACCAGGGTACTTCCCAAAACAAGGACAAAGTTTTCCACTCCATGCAGAAAAACAAACTGCAGGAAACAGGGTGGACCAGCAGCAGATTCCACTCAGAGGAGGAGCAACATGACATGGCTCATGCACCCATTTTTAGATGGTTTTTTTTCCCCTCATGTTTTGAGGGGAATAAATTCACACCAGAATTATTTTCCCAAGAATGGCTAGCACAGAGCCCCATTTCATCACTTCAGTCTCTCCAAAACCTGGAATACAATGTAAAGAAGGAAATTCTGAGATAAATTCAGCTGATAACTCTCCTGAGTAAGAAACCTTTTGAGCTTGAAGTAAGGAAGGTGCTCAAGTTCCCCTGCAGTCCCCACCCACAAACTGAGATGGTTTTGTTGGTTTGATTTGGGCAGGTTTTGTGTTGTTTTTAAGAAACTGGAGCTCTTCCCCTTCCCTTTAATTGGTACATATGGCTGGCTGGCCAGCCAAACAAAAACACGTCATCCTGGGCTGATTCCCTCACATGAAGACCACAGCCTTGGATGAACAGCCCATGATTTTAGAGAAACTTTTTGGAGAACACTCTGGAACCTCCACGTTTTAAGCTGTTCAGTGTCACTTCTTTGATTGTTAAGAATTACTTTCCCAGCTAACTTGATGTAAGTGAACACAACATATGTGTTTTTTCCAGGCACTTCACTCATTTTAATGCTTAAACCAGTCAGATTCACATACCTGGCACAGAAACTCAAACTATGAACAGGGCATACAAAAAGCATCTCCACTACAGCCTTTGCTTAAATTAATCACCAATTCCAAGACACATAGGAAAGATTTCACTCTGGTCTAGAACCAGCAAGTCCTCTCAGGTCCTTCCCTCAGATTTCTCTGAAGCAAAATGATTCACTCGGGATGGAACTGGAACAGAAGGTACCCAGTGACCTTCAGCAGGAAGGACAAATATTCCTGAGCATTTGGGGCTCTGCAGGTATCAGGGCAGTGTCCCTGAGGGCACACAGCAGGAGGAGCAGGCTCAGGACATGGGAACACAGCCTGCCAGGAGAGCTGGACAGCCTGACCAGAACCACAGCAGTGGTACCAGCAGCAGCTCCTCACACACCACCTCTACCGATGGCTTTTCCAAGGAATAACTCCCCAGAACACCCAAGTCAATGCCACTCCCATTCCCATAAACATCTGGGTGCATCCACAGCTGTTCACCACCTCCAGCTTCTGAGCAGAAGTGCAGGAATTTCCCCTTGGAGTGTTTGCTCTGCAGTGCACCTGGAATTCCATCCCAGCGCTGCGCTCGGGGGTCAGGGCAGCCCAGAGCTCGTGTGTGCATCAGGTCATGAGGAGTTCACACATTACTCATGCTAATAAAACCCTGAATCACAACTGTTCTGACCCAGGCCACTGCTGCACGCTGCCCCTGGGGTATGAAATCCAGCTAATAACTTGCAGGGCTTGTTGTAGATAAACACCTTCACAAAAACAGCTTTATTTCCTGATGAGGAGCAGCAGTTTTAAAGGAAACATTCAATTTATAATTCCCCTATGATCACTATTTATGCAGCAAAAGACAATAAACTCATTAAAAAATTAAAATAAGACATCCTTATTTAAAAAGTATTTTAAAAAATAAAATCAGTGGGCTTGAAGTCAAGAAACAATCAGTTTTAGTCATCGGGAATGTTTCAACAAGTATGAAATCAAGCCACAGGCCAGCCCTCCCCTAAGGAATAGTCCCAGTTGTGCTCTGAAATTCCACTGCTTTGCTAAATATGTATAATCACAGCTACCCCAAATCATGGGGTACGGCCTGGGCTTCAGTTTAAAAGTCAAACAGCATCATTCTCACAACAGACATGTAATGAAAAAGCAAGAGGCACTGGGTGTAGCTTCCCAATAGTTCTCCTGTTGAATTTAAAACAATTTAATGAAATATGTATGCCCTTGTTAAATTTAAGGGTAATTAACATGGCTTGGATTAGAACCTGTATTTTACCATAAAATCTAGAGAGCATTGTTAGTTTCTCAGGTTTATTTAACAAGATTAAACACTTTCAGTCATGAAATAAACCTTGCCTAATTAAAAATAAAGGGAAGAAAAAAGGCTTCCTGCTCCCAGCAACAACATTTCATAATATTTCATCATGGCACACTTGAAATAATTCAGCAGTACATCTGGAAGGGAGGAAAGATCTAGGAATCATTTTAAACCCTAACATACATAAGCCCAAGTAGCAACATACACAGAAATACAAATTTCATCAGATCTTCTCACCAAAACATCTCTAAAAAGCATCACAGATGGGTCATGAAATTGAGAAAATTGCCTCCCTATTTTCATCATCTTTTTCTTCTCTTTAATGTTTTTATCAGGCTCTTCATCATGTTGCTTAAAACTCCAGACCATTATAAATTGATGAGTATTATGCTGTGTGTGCTACTCAGAGGCACAAATAAGTCATTGGATTTGTTTGTGGAAGCCTCAAGAGACACCAGCACACTCAGAGTTTCCTACCTATTAATGTAATGGCTTCCAAAGAGCTGGATCCATTTTGTGGCTTAAAGCTATTTTTAGGTACTTTAAAAAAAGAGTTTATATTCTGACCATCACATAATCAAGAAAAATAAAACAAAAAACCCAACCAGCAACTGACAAATCTATTCCCAGAGGTGTCCAGAGTGTCCAGGGTGATGGTGCAGTGAGATCTGCTCCTACTCACCTGCATTACAACTCAGAGCTGCAGGATCCCCAGGGACACTGAAGCCACCAGGACATTTAAATAGCAAACGAGGCTGAAACCTCATCTCCACCTCCAGTTCAGGTTTTCCTGAAGTGTAAGAAGTGACTGCCACAATAACTCTGAACACAACAGAATTCTTTGTATTTTAAAAGTAGTTTCCTTATCATGACTTAGATGGCCTGACTTCTGATTTGTCCCTTAAAGGCAGAAACTGCAGGGGCCGTTAGATTTAACTACCTGAGGTGAACATATAATTATATTACTGGACAGTTACTGTGTGCTAGGCAAGGAAAAGGTGTGCTTTAGGACAGGCACATAAACATATTTATGTAAAAAAATCCTGTGATGCCATTTGGGGCAAAATGTGATTTCATTATGTAAGTGCAGGGCAGGGAGTGAGTCCTGGTGTGCTACATGGATTTTGTCATAACATTAGCTGACTTTGAAAAAGGAGTTTTCTATTTAAAAATCCTGTTTATTCTCTTTGTGCAAGAAAACGTAAACTCAGGTTCTGATTTTCTGGAAGCTGCCTCACAGTAAAAGTGGCCAGAAGGAATCAAGCAGGAGGTCCTTACACAAAGCAAGGAAACAGCCACAGGCTGTGTGCATGAAGGAGGAAAAGAAAAGACATTCCCTGGCCATGCAGGGTGAGAACACCTCTCACAACAAACCAAATTGTAGGGTTTAACTCTTTTCTTCTCTTTCAAGGGACAGGGGAAGGTATATCTGAAAATCCAGGAATCTTCACCATGACTATTAATAAAACAATCCTCATAAACCAGCCCCAAACATCAATTTTACAGAAGGTGAGTTGCACAGTGCTGTGGATGCTGTTCCTCCTCTCCAAGGATAAAAGGGAAAGGTTTCTCACCCTGCCCTACTGCAGCTGGTTTATTAAGCAGAGAAAGCCACAGCACTCCAACACATTTCCACAACATTCCCAACCTGGCTTTCCACAATCCCATGATACATATCCCCCAAGACACCTCCTTTTTTCACTGTGTTATAGTTCCCCCTTTCTTTGCCCCCTGAATCTCTCCCTGCTACAACTTCTCCTTTCTCAGCCCTCCTTCCTTCCTGCCTGCCCTGTGCCAGCCAGAGATAACACTGCAGGAAACAGCCTTTGGGACTGCTTCAGTTTATCATTTCTGCTCCACCTGCCATCACTGACTCTCCTCCTGACCTATTTACAGGCACAACCATTAACATAAATAACAGGAATTTGTTCCATGCTGGTACCTGCAGAAATGGCTACACCTGTTTCATTCAGGTGCCAAAGTCTGCTTCTAGTTTAACTTTTTCTAGTTAAACTAGAAAAAGCTTATTTGGAAAAACCCAACAAACTGTGTTTCACATGGGAATATTATTATTAAAGGATGATAGACTTAGTCTAGCAGGTACCAGACAAGGAAATATCAGTCATTAATATTACATGAGTCACCCACTGGCTTTCTGAGTTTTTTCTTTTATAACCTGCAATTTTTATGGCCATTAATAAGAGACACGGATACAAGTGAAATATGAGTGGCTAACATCCAAAAATCTCCTTATTATCATCTAATAACTGTGTCCAAGAAGAGAGTGTTTATCCTCCATGAAAAGAGCACTGGATGGCTGAAGGTCTAGAAAGAAGAAGGATCACATGCTGCTTTTATTCACAAAGAACTCAAAGTTTGCTGTATCAGTCATCACAGGTATTTGTAAGACAGCCCCCTCATGGATCCCCCTTCTTCAGGATCATTTGAACACCCTGGTGACAATCACAGCCCTTAACTGCATGCACAAGTTATCCCAGTTATCATGAAAATACCAAAGTATCATGGTTAAGAAAGTAATGAATAGATTTTTTCCTGCCACAGTACAGCAAACCACCCCCAAACAGCATGACAGAGACTGCTGAGATGGAAAGAAAACCCACAGTGAATGATGCCAGTTTTCATGCAGGGTTATAACCGGGAATAATGAATGGCTCCTTCCAGGTAGGAGGCTAAAATGGAGATCACACATGATGGGGGGGAAAAGAAAATTTAAAAAGAAAATTAAGAAATAATAAGGAAGAAAAACTTTAATATATTGTCAAATATGTCCATTACAAGTTCCAGAGTAAAGCTAAGGAAGAATTAAAAAAAAACCAAAACAACCAAAACACAAAAACCAAAAACAACCAAAAAACCCCCCCAAAACCCCCAACAAAACCAAACCAAACAACCCCCCCAAAAAAATGAGCCCCAAAAAAACAAAATCCTGCAGAATTCTAAACTGAAACAACTACTTTGCTTTTGCAGATAAAAAAATTCTGAGTTAAGACTGAAATTACAGCTGCCACACCATGTCATTATTGCCATTATATGAGAATACACAACACCCAGAGACTCCTTAAATAACTGGACAACAGAGGTCCAGGTCTGCGATTTCAGCCGTAAGTTTTGTCATCTTGGGTTTTATCAGGTCAGAAAAGGCCCTGCATGTTGCTATAATGCAAAAAACCCCATAATTTTAAATTAGAACTGGAGGGCAAACAAAAATTTGCTTCACTGAGCACTGGAATCAGATGTATAAAATGAATTTAACATTGCAGCTCAAGTCAGAGCCTTCTTCAGGCAGAAACACTTTTGGTTTCACCAAAGAGAGGTTGGCAGAGGCAGGGACAGGGAGAAAGTCACCTGGATTGGGATGCACCAGCTGGTACCTGTCCCCTCAGCATTCTTTCTTTATTTTTTAAATTAGCACTGCAGCATCGAAGAATCACTACAGAGTTTTAACTGATTTTAATTCTCATTTTAAATTATCTATGCTTAAATTTCATTTTTCCACTCAAAATTGCACATGCAAGTTTCAGAGCTGCATCCTTGTGCACAGGGACATCGTCAGAGGAGCTTTAATGTGCTGAGATTTAATATTTCAGAGTGGTAAAGGCAGAGAGAAAAAAAAAAAAAAGATCAGTAAACTCCAACTACTTGGTGTAAAGAAAACAAGGCAGAACTAAGAGGAAAATATGGGATGTGACTAATCTTCTCACAGGCAAAGGAAGTAGAGTCTGTCTCCCAGGACCTAGTGGGTCCTTTTAGGAAAAGTGGAAGGTGGATCACCATGGAAACAGAGTATTTTATGAGGTACTTCAGCAGTGCAATTTGCTGTGATAGGAACATAATCAGGCGAGCAGCAGTTCCCTTCCAACCAACTAGAAAAGCTTTTAGCACAAACACTGAGTGCATTTCTGTCTGCTGGAATTCCCAAAATAATGAAAAACGGATGCAGCAAAAGACACCACGGATATCAGCTGGAGAAAACACCATCCAAGCTCCAGTTCAATTTCTGGTCACTGCTGGAGCCACCTGAAGGCTCACAGAGCCCAGGAAAGGGAAGCCATCAGGAGGGGAGGGTCAGACTTCCTCACTGCTGGCCCAGCTTCTGTGTCAAGTCCCCAGATCACATCAGATCACTGCACAAAAATCCCAAGTGACAGCTTTGGGAGGGGGCTGCGGGGACAAGGGGAGCTCCTGGGGGTGGCAGTGGCGGACACTTATAGTATTTGAGGGCAGGGGGGACAAGCAAGAGAAATTCAGGTCAGAGACATCATTAAAACAAGAAAATGCAACAAAAAGGATAGCAAAGCAAAATGAAAGGCCACCATAATGTAGAAACATCTCTATTTCTGCATGAGAAGCCAAGGAACTGGCAGCTGATGATGGAATATGTGCTCAATGGCTAACAAAAATTCAGATTTATTGGCAAACACTGCACAGGAGGAACCATGTGGAGATTGCTCTAAGATATGACTGAGCTTTATTTTCGCTCTGATGATAATTTACTATTTTGAATCGCCACCAAAAAAGCCATTGAGCAGTTTTCTATTTTTGAGATGGCTGCTGGAGTAATGGCACAGATTTGTGCATATTGAATTAGCAGCACTAAAAGGGTTTTGGTCACTTATCCCATAGATAACTTCAATTCATAGCAGAGGTGATAAATCATTATGTTAAAAACACACACAGCCAGGTCCACCTTGAGTGACTCAGACCTCAGAGACCTCAGCAGCAAAACAGGGGCTGGTGAAATGCATTTGGTACAAAAATAGGGTAACAGACAGCAGTAGTAATATTTTCAGCTACTCTACACATTGCTGAATTTTAAATTAATTGTAACCACACAGGAAAAAGACCTGGGGGTTGCTGCAGAGAGCTCTCTGAAAACATCTGCTCAGCAGGCAGAGGCAGTCAAAAATAAGCAAATGGAGCGTTGGGATAAATGCAGTGACAAGAAGCCATGGCCAGAAGTATGGATGGACATAAAAACATTACATGTTTCTATTCTGATTATAGCAACAAAACCTTCTCAAATGATGAATTCACCCATTTCTGAGTGCAAGGCTCAGAATGAAGAGCTCAGGTAGCTGATAGCTGCAGTGGAAAACAGAAGTTTCCCCTCAGTGAGGAGCCCACGTGGCTGCCGAGCCCAGGACCAAGGCAGAGTCCCAGCAGCACCTCCTGGGCTTTGTCCCCATCCCTCAGGAGATGCACTTCAGCATCCCCCTCAGTCACACACCACACATTTCCCTATGGATTTACCTCAGGAGCTCTCTCTCCATCCCAAATTTCACAGAAAATCCCTGGCAGGCTCCCACAGCAATCCAGCACGTTCCCTCCTTACTTCACTCTTTCCTCTCCTTCCCACACACCTGCTCAAAGCATCTGACTCCAAACCTGCTGTTACCCTGACAAGTAACAAAAAACCTGGTTTAAGCCACATTTATTGTTCCTGGTAAGAAATTATCCATGTCAAAGATTATAGTTCTATTTGATATGGCACTTCACTGTATTCCAATGTCTAGAGTGACAGCTGAAGATAATGAATAAAAGCTCTTGATTTATTTCATATTTCTGTGGCAAATTTCTGTAGCAAGGAGAGGAAAAATCTCTTTTTCCTCTCTGTAGATTTGTTTTCATCTAACAGACAAATTCCTGTTGTACTTTCCAAGGCTCTTTGGAACTGTCAAACTTATTCCAAGGATGTTCTGGGAATCAGAGCCATTTGAAGTATGGCTACTGTAGATAAAACACTGATCAAAACCTCAAGCAGCATTCCATGGATCCTGTCACCACCAAGGCTGGCTCAGGACTGGTCCCCACTGGCAAACAACTACATTTGACCACGGCCAGAGCTAAAACATTACAAATATTGCCATGAAGCGTCCCAGTGTTCCACAATTTCCTAATTTGATCTAAACAACTTTCTCAGAGCCACTTGAACAGCTAAAGCCCAGTGCTTTCCAGAGAGAGATGTTCAGGCATCACTTGACCACTTAAAGCTTTGTTTATTTGGACAGATATTGAGATAAAATAGCTCCAAGCCACCATGACTGTGTGAGCAAGGCCGCAGTTACACAAATGCTTATTTACATCCTCTGCTGCAGCAAGGCTGCTTTGCAGGGGAAAAAACCCCGAGCTCAAGACCACCAGATAAGGCTGGGCATCCTTGATTTTCAGTCTTGAATTTTGACAGAAACTCCCCATTTTCTATTAAAAAAAATGCTCTACTACAGTTTTTCCTGCAAGCCTTGCCTTGAAAGCAATGCTAAACAAAGCAGGCTTTGAAGGCTGTAGTAGAATTTCAGTATTGTAATCTTAAATCTCATGCAATTAAGCAATTATAAACTTTTCTAAGAGAAACCAAAATGGTCTTTTTGCTGAATAAAACATCTATAGTTCATTCACTGATATGATCTCGATGCCCTACTTGCCACCTTTTTAACCAGTGGGGAAAAAAAAGCCTGAATAGAGATTAAACAAAACATGAGGTTTTTGTCTAAAGACAACTAATCTTAACCGCTAAAGTAAAGCTTTCATCACCAGGAATGTCTCTGCCAACTGTGCTTTCCCCTGCAGGCAATGTTGTTGGACTTAAATCAGAAAAAAATCAGTCATTTACGTCAGTCTATTCCAGTTCTGCTTTCTATTAAGACAGACTGGAGTCCTTCCCCAGCAGCAGGGCTGGATAAACCTCCTGTTTTCCCACATTTCATTCTCCTCTCAGTTCATGATGTGAACTTCACCTGCTTAGGGGGTGGATACTCAGCTTAAATTCCTTTAAGAAATGTATTATGTGAGATACTGGGTTCTAAACAACAAAAATACATCCTTCACAGCATTAAAGGCAAATTCTTATGAAATAACACAACTTTTTTTTTTTTACCCCAGTTAAAAATACACAAACATCTATTCAACCACTCCTACCTGTGATTACAGTTTCTTTTCCATTTATCTTTCATAACTTAGATTTTGGGGAAGTGTGTGTTGAGGAAAAAGAGCAGGGAAATGTGGTTTGAGGGGACTGATACCTTTATTAAGCAAGATATCAACAGATGAAGCCAATTTTCTTCTGATAAAGAATATCACCCAACCCCACTGCAGCCCCAGAAGCACCAGACATGCCCACAGGATAAAAGTTTTCTGCTGTTTGATGATATTCTGCATAGCCCTGAAGGTATTTGTGCAGGGAGATGTCAGTGCTCATGAGAGAATACTCCTTTTTGGATCCATAACAAGTTTATGTACAAGAAAAAGATGTTCAGTTTCCCAGAGAAATGGTCCCCTCACTTGACCCTTCAGAGAATATAAATATTATTCTGGTTTGCAGATGGGAGAAATTAGAGTGTTTTGCCTGACAGTGAACATTTTCAGAACCATTTTATCAGGCTTAGCCATCCTCATACCACAGAGAGAAGCCTTCATTTTTGTGACAGATATATACTTTAAATAAGGCCATTCAGTGTTTTTTTATAACCTAGAATTGCTTTTAAATATCTAAAAGAAAGTCCATGTGAAGGACTCTGCATACACACCTGTCAATTCAACATCCCAAATAACAGTAATTCTCTAAAAAACACAGAAAGGGTATTTTTAAGTGAGAGAATAGACACAAACTTACTCAACTCAAATGCTGCTACATCCTTTGCCTTTCCATTCCCCGAAGCCAAATTCCCTCCTGCCTCCCCATGCTCCCTCAGCAGAGCTTCCCTTTTCATGACATGTTCTGTACAAGAGTCTTAAACATTAATTAAGCCTAACAGTCCTCAGAGATGTTAGCACAGCTATAAAAAGGTTTCTGGATCGAGTGGCTACTGAAGGAACTGGCATCTGATCAAATTTTCAAGAGTTATTCTCCCTGCTTTATGAATAAATCAAGGAATTCCCAGTTTTTGAAAGTCTCCAGCACTACTTGGTGCCTTGTGTACATATTAACAGCCCTGTTTTATGGATTCAGCATCCAAGGCATAATGAACCTAAGGGGATTTTTGTAGTAAAACTATGAAAGAATCCAATCCCACCGTCGAAGTGAGGAATATTTTTAGTTGGGGACAGCTTCTCAATTGCAGAGCTCATTATTTTGTTCTGGTTAATTTTAAGCACAGCTGAGACACTCTGTGAATGAAATATGTTTTTCTACAGACTGAGGCATATTGCCTCAATCAAAGGAGTGAAAAATTCTGGTATTAACTAATAAATTCGTGATAGTTCAGTCTTCTACTTTATGGTCACGTCAGCCCAAAATGCTGAAGGAGGGCAGGGGACTTTAGAAAGTCACCTGGATCAGGGTCATTACTGTACCGTAATGGGTAAAAGGATACTCTAAACAGGAATAATGAGGAAAAAACTCCTTTATGAGTCTTCCTAACTAACCAATACCTAGTACAAATGCATAACTAAATCTAGTATGACAATGAGAATGGTCTGAGAAGAGCTACCCTGAGTTTCACACATGTAATTTTAAAGCCTTCAGGGGAAGCTGCACTGAACTGTTCTGCTAAAGCTTTTTGTATTAAATAACCATACATTTTGGTGATTTTCCCTTATAATGCTGAGAAGAATTAACATTTTCAAAAGTGTAACTAGAGGGGAAAACCACCGAATATTTGTATACAAACAATGCACACCAGAACTGCATACTTCTAACCCAGCCAAATTTAAGTATTAGGAGACTTTGGAAAAAATAAATATCAGCAATAACCACAGAATTTATCTTGCAAACTCAAACACAGACGCTTCCAACCATTTGAGATGACTGGAAAAACTCAGCTACGCGTTTCTTTGGTGAGAAGGGAACTTTCCCAGAGAATATGAGGAGCACAGCAAGGTTACAGAGCAAGCCTATACTGTGCTTAAACCCTGCATTAATCATAGATGAAGCCCAGCAGAGGAACTGCCTCTGCTCCTCTGGCTCTCTAGGGAAGTGCAGGGTGGTGAGGCTCAGCTCCAGGCTTCCTCTTTTCCAGGCACGGCAGGGACAGGGCCCCCTCCCTGTCCCACCTACCCCAGGCTGGGCTGGGCACACAGCTAGGCCTGGCTTTGCAGAGCTGGCTCCTTGGCCAAAGGCAAGGCTGCAGCTTCCCACTGAGAGCTGGCTCCAGTGCCACTCAGCAAATGCCATTTCTGCAACACAGATCGGAGGCAGAAAAGCACTTAAAGGACTCCCCTTCTCCCAGGAAAACATCAAGTAACAATGTAATTCCTCCCTTGCTCAGATATTTCACTGTGTGCCCCAGATGATAAGGCACACATTGCTCATTTCGTGTTTCTGAACAAAGGAATTGCCACCCAAAATCCAGGGCTGAGAAACTCAGCCAGTGTTTTTCTGTTCACTTCCAGATTAGCCCCCAACACTAGGATGGGTGACATTCCCAACCTGGCAAGCCCCACGTTAAAATACAGCCATAAAACACATCAGGGAGATAAATACCACCCACCCTGGGCAGCCAAAGGAGTGAATTCAGGGAATATTCCCCAAGAATGAGATGGTCCTGTGTCTCCAGGTCTTACAGCTTCTACACAAAGGAGGTGAGTGAGGGTTAGGGTACAGCCCTGTACACCAACAGCCTGGCATTCCACTGCTCCCCAAAGCTTTACATTTTACTCCCAGCAAGCCAACCCTCACTCAGCTATGGGAAAGGGCAAGCCATAAGCATCTCTTGGATTTGAAGTGGGTCTGGACATGACAGCACCCCACCGACACTCTGGGGCTCCTCTGGAGCACCATGTGCCTCCAGGCAAGATCCATCCCTGTGTGGGAATCCAGACTTCCACACGGGAAGAAAGAGGCACATCAGCTGCTGGAGCAGCAGGTTGGGTTTATTTGGATAATGCTGCAATGAGAAATGATCCCGAGGCTCCACAAGGCAGAGCTGGCTATCTCATCTGGCACACTTGGCTTGCAGGAGAGCCACTCCCTTCCACATCCCTTCAAAACACCTCTGCCCTCTCCTCCACCATGGCAGGAGGGAGCTGTGCTCCATGCCAGGCACCCCAGCACCTCCAGCTCCTTGTTTCTTCAATCCCACCTAGCTGGACATGGCAGCAGGGCACAGTTCTAGGATGTGGCTGATCCCATCCTCCTCGTGCTGCTGCACAGCCAGTGGGATCCCACTGAACCCAAAGCTGCACTGTGACACCCTGCAGAGGCCCTGTGAGCCTGCTGGCCATGGCACAGCCCTGTCCTAGGCTGGAAATGGGGCTGTGTATTCTGTCACCCTCTTTCAGAGCTGGGGCACTTCTCTGCTGTTCATTGGGCAGTTTTCTTTATCTGTCCCACAGCCAATCCTCCCTCCAGGAGATCTCTTCTGTTCATAGCCACTGAGTGTCCCTGCATGGCTGAGAAAATTCCACCATCCCCTGGGGAAATGCTCTGCCCAGGGGAGGAGCCAAGCATTCCTACCTGGATACAATCTGCCCCTGGAACACCACAGCAGCCTTTGCCCACTGCATTCCCAGAGGAGCAGCTTTCTTCTGCCCTGCATTCCCAGAGGAAGAGCAGGCCCATCTCCAGCAGCCCTGGAGCTTCAGAGGAAAACTCCACCCTTGTCCAGGATCCCTGCTCCAGCAGAACCACAGCTGGCACTGCAGGAGGGCTGAGCCACCATGGGATGGGACTGTGCCACCACCCTGACCCACAGGGGGTCAGCACCTGACTCTGCCAGTGGTTTTTTTGGTTTTTGTTGCTTGTACTATTGCCTTTGTATTTTTAGTTTTCCTAGTAAAGAACTGTTATTCCTATTCCCATGTCTTTGCCTGAGAGCCTTTTAATTTCAAAATTACAATAATTCAGAGGGAGGGGGGTTTACATTTTCCATTTCAGGGGAGGCTCCTGCATTCCTTAAGCAGACATCTGTCTTTTCAAACCGAGACACACTCCCAAACCCATTTCTGTATCTGGGATCAGCAGGTACCCAGGAACTCCCCAGGAGCACAGACCCACTGCCAGTGACACAATCTGCTGCCGCTAAGGGACTGGAGCTGCTGCTGAGTGACATGTGGCTCAGGGGTCACTTTCAAGAGAGTAAAAACCCAAAAAAAGGGAAAGAAAAAACATGGGGAAGGTTTGTCAGAATTATAAAGTACTAAAAATAGAGTCACCCCCCAGAGACAGCAAGATAAAACTGAAATTTCAAAACAGAAACACATTTTCACAGGAGTGCCACAGGACAGAAAGGGAAGAAAGCACCATCACCTTTTTATAAAGATTTTGCTTAAGCATCCTCATTAGAAAGGGATAAATAGTAGCAGTGTGTAATCATTACAGTAATCCACTACATTTTTGTGTCCCCAAGACTCAATTAATTTTATTGACACTCCAGAGCTACCATACACAGCTTGAGAGTGTGTAGCATCTGCCACTTCCAAGATGAGTCATGGTAGGAAATTCCCCTGTATTTTCTAGGAACCAGTCAGGCAGCCAGTGATTGAAACAGTGATGTGACTGTATATAACACCCACACAAATGAGAAGAAATAACTTCTATCAATAAATGTACATTATATTTAATGTACTCGCTGCAGATTTCAAGTAAGAGATTACAATTAGAAAGATTGTTTTGGGAAAACATTCCCCAGTTTAATTTGAATGCAATGTAAATTTTGCCAAGAAACGTTAAAGGTCAGAAGAGACTGGAAGAAGAGAAACTAATTTAAATAAATTGCAGGAATTTGAGGACATTTTGAAGAAGGGAAGTAAATATGCAACACCCCACAGCACTTGCCTCCATTTTCAAGTGCTGCATCACTAACTCTATAATCTCTTACCACATCTGTCCCTCCCCAAACTTCAAATCATTCGTTTTTAGGGGTTTTTTTTCCTATACTAATATAAAAGTATAGTTTAATCATTAGTATAAAAATACTAATTATTTTTTCAACTCTCCTCCTGCACCTTTTTAGACAAAACTACAGAGGACCAAACTCTTTCTCACCTTCTGACCTCACTCCAAAACACCAGACTAGAGATGCCTCATTTTTAACAGCCACACTGCCTCCTGCATCCCCAGATGTTCCAAATCACAGAGACACTTTGTGCTCACTCTGCCAACAGCTGGATCTGTCCCCTCTGTCAGACATGTGACAGCCCCACAAAAGCCTCTCCAAGGACACATCCACAGCAGCTGCTGCCTCTAGACTGGCCTCAGGAGTAAACCCTGAACTTAAAAGCATCCTGGTCATGTCCACCTCTCACTTCCAAACAAGTTACCACCATAACACAGGCACTGTGATGTGCAAAATTTAAACTTACCTGAGGTGTGAGGTAAGCCAGAATAATTGGGATTTTAAGAGTCAGGTCACGTTACCAGATGGCCTCTAAGGAAGGAATACAGCCTCACTGACAGCACAGAACTAGTTCTTGCTTAGCAGGTATGGAGTCTTTTCTAGGAAAAAAAATTCAAGATGCAAACCAAACTTAGGAAGTTATTTTATACTGTGTTGATCAATTTCAATATTTTTAGTCCATGATCAAAACAGCTGCAAAGAGAGCACATGGATGAAGAACTGCAATGAAGATTCACACAGTTTTGGAGCACTGGTTGTGTATTTCAAGCTAAAGACACATTTTTGGGTTTGACTTCTGATCTGACAAGAGCTCAGAGACATTTGTGTGCAAGCAGGCAACTAATAACCCTTCCAGATAAGGCCTGGGGCTCCTAGAATTACCAAACAGCAGCAGGCTCACCTTCAGAGTACACCGTGGCCTTCTTGAATTACCAGGACTCTTGATAAAAATCCAGTAGGACAAAAGAGAAATTCCACCTCACTTTTGGATACCTGAAAGTCACAACCTCATTCATCAATGGAGAGAACCTAAAACAAATCCACCACAAACCAGCAACTGCAAGGATATCTGCTTACACAAGACCATGGACACAGAACATGATTCACTCATTTTCACCAAGGGACTGCAAGGAGGGTCACAAGCCCGTGGTTTGAGGACAAAAAACTATTTGCTATCCCAATAAAGGGATAAATCCAGAAGTGAGAGTTTGGTTTTACTGAGAATGAGTCCCCAAACTCATGCAGGCTCCCTCTGCAACCCCACACCAGTCTTCAGCTCTCTTAGGACAAAACTTTTGGTGAATTGTGACACCACCCACTTATCTGCAATATTTATACTGACAATGAAGTTCTTCAAGCATGAACTTAAATATATATTTCCACCTAGCTTAGCTAAATGTGGCACCCCATTTGAATAGTCTGCCATGTTACCAGCAGTGGTATGTCAACAAGGACAAAGAACTACTAATACACAGAGCTTTCCCCAGCACTCACAGAACCCCCTTGCCAGCATCAGACACCACCTAAAATTATTTTTTCTCCCCCAGACATTGAATTTTCTTTAGAAGACTTCTGGTCAGGGGCTTTTCAGAAAACACCTGATGTAAAGTAAAGCTGGAATTCTTTGCAAATATTTACTCTAAATTAAGGGTTTGTTTCGAATTATCAGATCACTACAGTTGGCAGCAATAAAGTAAAGCATAGTCCAGACTGCAGGAATCCATAGCTGGTTTTAGTTCTGAAGGAGAGTATCAATTTTATCAGAATTTCTTCCTTTCAGACATCATATGTCCTTCATGTGTTGCTGCACAGCAGCACTCATTCAACACCAAGGCAGAATCCACAAATGTCAACACAATCACATTAATACAGTGTCTTGTTTACAGCTGCAATCAGTGCTACAAAGGGCAGATGAAGAAACAAAATCTGAATATTATGACCAAAACTTCTATGATCACAAGTCCACCCAATTCCCAGGTCCCTCCTGCTTTCCCAAAAACACAAATCCAAATTCCCTGAAGCAACAAGAAAGAGCAGAGACAGGCCTGTGCATAGAGTGGCCTCCATTTGCCCTTATACATTTTAAGTTATGCTACAGGAAGCACCACTGAAACACAAACCAAACCAGATTTGTCAGAGGTCTCTGGGAGTCTGAAGAGCAGCTCATGGGCAGCTGTTACAGGAAACCTGCTCAGCAAAATGGCCAGAACACATTTGTCATGTGTCACCTCTCTGGGGAAGTGCCAGCTGCATGCCCAGGAGTTGGTATCAGTAGAAGTGTGGGCAATGTCAGTAATTATGTGCATTATATAAGGTGTGCTTGCAACGCTCCCATTTCCTTCTCCATAAAGATTAAAACTGTGGCTTCTAAGTAGCTTAACTGTTCAATGGAGACAAGCACAGCACTGCTGCTCCCAGGAACTGCAGGAACTGACTTTCCAAACCAAGCTTTAAGATCCAGCAGTGTCTCCCAGCACTAAGGGCTGCTGAGCACATGAGGTCAGTCGTGGCCAGAAGCTCCACCTCAGGAACATCTGCAGAATCCATGCACTGACCTGGCTGCCCCAATTTGAGTTTCAGCTGCCAGTGCCCACGAAGCACAGCATCCCTGAGGGGCCCTGATGGGATGCAGAAGGAGCTCAGTTCTCAGCACAGCATTGCACAGCCTGAATTAACTCACAGGAATCCCACATTGCACCTCAGCACTCACCTCACCTGGATAAAAGGAGGACCCAAAGATTTTACCTGTGCTGGCACTGCATGAATAAGTAGATTTAAAATGCTCTTTTCCACAGAGGATGGTTCAGCTACCCCACTATACACACAGAGAACATGTATCGCTTCAAAATGCTTTTTAAAAAAACAGCAACGGGTCCAGAAATACATCTGCACAAACCTTTCAAGGTACAGACCACCAGCTCTCAGCACTGCATCATTCATAGCTCTGGTGAAGAGCTGAATGTGAGCACTGCCATTTTTATATTGTGTTTTAAAACCCATTTCATGCCTGTGACTGCTGTGTGTTACTCAGGAAGGAACAATTCCCACAGTGTGTGCAGAATAACACACAGGCAAACACCCCCAAGGCTGCCATGGGGATATGAACCAGCCACTACACTGTAAATATGACACTGATTTCTGTGTCTGCAGTGTAAAACAGCTTCCAAACCTGGAAATGAAATGTCACTATCAAGCTTAAAGATTAATAAATGAGCTGAGGAAGCCCCTTTGCTGTGCAAGGGCAGGACAAGAAGTGTTTTGTCACCAAAGATTAGCCAATACACAGGAACACCAAGGGAAGTACAAGCAGAAAGGACATTTCACATCTGAATGACTGAGACACTTAACCATTTAATTCATTTCCATCATCACAGTACCTTTACAGCTCTTTCAATCACAGAATCAACACAAAGGCTAAGGAAAAGAATCCAAGCGTGCACCTGAAGCGCAGCATTCCAAACACAGGCTCCCAGAACTTCCTCATCCTCCCCTCCTATCACTCATGGCCAGAAGAGACTGGACTTACTGAGAAAGTGAGATAAAGTAACAGTCAAAACAAACACAAACCGCCCTGTAAATCTCAAAGGGTAACCCAAGGCAAACACTCGACAGACCAGAGAGATTTTAAAGGCTGCACAGAAAATGTGTCCTTCAAAAGGCTGCACTATCTTCCCAAACAGGGACACACAGGGCCCAAGCACTTTAAGGACAAGGAACAAGATGACCAGCACATAAAGAGAAGTGCATTGTATTCACTTGAAGCAGGTTTTTGACAGCCAATTAAAAAATATCATCATTAAAATTAAATATAAGACAGCAAAAGCTTTTCAAACTAATTCCACATCAAAATCTGATTTGTGTTCTGGTATGGTTTGGGATCTGGGTTTAAGTCAGTGCTTTAACTACCTGCTCTGAGTTCCACAGAGATAAATTCTCTGAGTTCCTCAGCAGATAAATTCGGCAGCCTTACACATGGGCTCAAGATTTCCATTTGAACCACCAGAGGTTTCTTGATTCAATTCAGTAAATGCATCATTTGGCATCTAATTTAGGAGGGAGGATAACATTTTAAAGCTGCTTCTAAGAACAGTGGAACATGCCCAGATCACTGTAGAAAGATCCTGGAAAAGCTACAAGGAATTCAGATGGTTAAAGGTACTCCTGCCACCATCAGCCTGGAAATGTCTTTTTGCCCAGTCCTTCCAGCGTGGATTTATTGAACCCATAATTGAAAGCATTCGCCATCAGGTCTGTCTGATTTCAGATAACACACTCTAGACTTCATTGCAGCTTCTCAAACAGAAAATGTGAAAGGGCCACCCTAACACTGGCAAAGACAGACTGATCCCAAAGCTCTGCGAGTGAAATGGTATTTGGGGAAAGCAGATCCTTCAGGATCAACACAAAAAATGTTTTGGTCGTAGAAAAGCTGAACTCCAGCATACACCTGTTCTCCCATCAGAAAAAAAAACTTGCTCTAGATCACAAGACTTCAGCCTTTTACAGCCAAACTGAGTCAGCATGAGACAGCTTAAAGCAGTATGAAAATAATCTCAAAACTCTGTGCCCTGGTACATGAACTGCTTGTGTGGCACTTACTGTGGCAAGCAGAAGACTTCCATTTATGAAAACACCCTTAATTTTCTTTGAGAAAGCTGGAATAACCACTATTAATTCTGCAGCAAATGCACATGGCTGTGCACTTGACCTAAGCATTGCTGAGTTTTGGTGGCATTTAATCACATCAATATGGGAGGGAAGAGGCAGGAAGCCAGGAAAACATCACTGTGTGCCTTCAGAAAACTTGTTATTTTTAACAGTGCAGTTTAAGATCAGCAACCCTGAAGCAAAATGGTCAGAACATTTTCTTCCACCGGTGTTGACAGCACACCAAGAGCTTTCAGAGGGCGAGCATTTCAGGCCAGTGCAGCAAAACAGAGATGCCAGGAAGGAAAGCTCACCCACTGTGGCAAAAACCATGAGAAGGGTGAGTTTATTCATCCATTATGCTGAAGAGCTTAAAATAGAAACATTCTATATGTCTCACCTCAGGCCAGGATGAACAACTGAACAGAAGTGAATCACTTCTGTTACAGCAAATGACTGGAAAACACTGATGGAAACTGAGGCTATCTTGCCTCTCCCTCCAACCCAGGAAAAAGTCCTTACTGCTGCATGTTTTTACAAGGAGAGAACAAAATCAGATCCACATTTTCCTTTTTTTTTTCCCTTAAATTAAGCTGGAGAAACAGAGGCTGATCTATGAAGCCTCACCTCTCCCTGCAACCCCTACTACGACTCTATTCTTACCCATGGATGTACAACTGCAAAAACCAACAGAGGACAAGAGACACTTGGGAAATGCATCACACCCAGTCCTGCAGCTCTGGAGGTTTAAAAAAAGAGCTTAAAATCTTTCATGAATAAAATTTGGTTTAGTGCATTTTGGTATGAAAAAAACCTCTTTAAAACAGTAACCGAGAGCTTAATTTACCAAACACCAATTAACAAGAAAAAACCAAAATCCACATTCAAAATGAGGTATTCTGAAGCTAAAAATATCCAGCCAGCTGCAATTCCCACCTTATGCAGGCAGAAGTGCTTTGCAGTCCCC
Organism: Hypocryptadius cinnamomeus; assembly: GCA_013400635.1. Taxonomy (NCBI): domain Eukaryota; kingdom Metazoa; phylum Chordata; class Aves; order Passeriformes; family Zosteropidae; genus Hypocryptadius; species Hypocryptadius cinnamomeus. The sequence continues at coordinate 151,035 of VYZP01071128.1, forward strand.
CTCCCCAAGCAGACACACGCTCACTTCCTTCTTCATTGCAACATCAGAGGCTCAACCCGATGTTAACAAGCCACAAAGTCCTGCCCAGAACTTAAAGTCACGCCCCAGTAATTACATAAAATAAGCTCTAAGTACAAGTGGTTAAAAAAAAAAAAATTTACTCAGCTTCAGTTTTGCTTTTAATTCCAAAATATTTTGACTTTTCGTAAAAGAGAAAAGCAATTTTCATTTGAGGCTTGCTCCCTCCACCCAGATACCTCATTATCTCATTTTTTTTCCCGAATCTCACTGCAGAATATCAGCACATTCATTTATCTCAATGCTATGCCTATACAGGGATCAAACCCCTGAACATGCAACCTCTTAAGGAGGACATTTTAAGTTGTGTTTGAACCTTACTTTTTGTACATGGAACACAAAGGATGATAGCAATAGTGGGGGGATGAGAGGAAAAAAAAGGAGATGTAGGATAATGTAAAACTAAAACTCAGTTGTGCAGATGTCCCACTCAAAGGTGGTCCAAGACATCAGAGTAACCTACAAAAGCAGCAAAGATCCTCCAAAATCTTTGCAAGCTCCCAATAAAAAGGCAAAGTGTTCTCCCCTGACCTGACCTAAAAAAAGGCAGCACACCAATTCCTGAACAAGAAAACCCCTGTACACTGCATACAGATTTTCCCCTGAGAAGACAGAATACATCACGTGACAGTTTCTGGAATCAAAATTTTAACAACAATAATTTTTGTTCTACTGGTGCCCTGAGACCAAAAGACCAACAAACCCCCACACAGCCCAGGAGAAGGCTGACCTCATCCTGCTCCAGAGGGAACAATACCTGCTGGGCACAGCAGCCTGGGCAGGGTGGGGACATCCCCAAACAGGAACCAAAACCTTCCCCACTGCACACACACACAGCTCTCTGGCCACCTCCTACAAAGACCTTTTGCTTTTTGTTGTTAAATCCCCTGCTTTTTAAAAACCAACCTGCCCCAGCAGCACAGAGCCCAGCACAGCCATCCCTTCACTCAAGAACACAATGAGCTTTGCCAGGTTTCTTCAGTCCCTGCTCAGATTCTGCCCCACATCCCCCTGCCACAAACAGCAGAGCAAACCCTTGTGGCTCTGTGACAGCAGTTCCTCCTGCCATGCTGAGTGGGAACTCTTCACCTCCACAATCCCATCTCTGCCACAACTTCCAAGCTGCTGGAATACAGAGGCACAGGGCACAGAGGGGGTTTCATCCTGTCCCTCAGCCCTTCAGCTCTGCTGTGCAAGAGTTCCTAATTTATGAATGATGACACCAATCTCTCTTTGTTCAGAGACAGAGATCATAAATATGAAAGTTTTCCGACTTCCTCCCTCCACGCCCTCGAGGCTCTCACCCACAGCTTCACTGACAGCAGCTGCAAACGCTCTCTGGATGGGGAGGCCCTGCACCAGCAGCCAAATGCTCTTTAAACTGAGATGTTTTATTCTTCAAACACCCACCACAAATTCCTGGATGGCTTTGGAAGCCAGGTGGGCTTAGCAGTGCTCAGAAAGGCTTCTCTTGTGCTGCACTGTTTACCCAAAATAATGATTTTCCTGGAGAAAAAACAAACAAACTCTCCTCCTTTATATTAATGAAACAGTCTATTTGTAAACAATGAATATAAATTGGTGCTTCCTTTTTTAACTTTAGGATCTTGGTTATATACTGCAAGTAATTCTCACACTTAAACAATAAATTTGATTTAATATTATGAAGTAACTTTTCACCTTCACTTTTCACCTTGCTGTCATATGCAGCCACAGCTTAACATTTTTAAAAGCCACTGTATACCTGAAATATGAAATACAACTTCATGTTTGGGAATGCCTGTATCACCATCTAGTCAATATTGTCAGTGCCTCAATACAAACACTCTGCTTGGGATTTTCCCCTACTTTTAAAGGCAGGGATACTTGTCCATGTAAATTATAAAACATTGAGCAATGAACACACAGCAAATTGTGTCAGCCTTTGAGAAAAGCCTTTCCTCGGTTAAATCTGAATAAAAAACCTTTTAAAAAAAGCAGGTGCAAGTAATATAAAGCATCAAAATTTGAATTCCTAAAAAAAGCACTTCAAATAAATAAAACCCAGTGAAAGGAGGGAGTGCTAACAATGATTTGAGTCTTCCCCAGGACAACCCAAATGCTGCTGGAGCCAACCCATGCCCAAGAAACAGAAAGTGAAACTCATTAATTCACTCATTAACTGAAATCCAACAGTGGCATTGGAGGGGTTTTGCTTGGGGTTTGTTTTTTTTTTTTTTTTTTTTGGGTTTTTTTGGGTTTGGTTTGGGGTGGTTTTTTGGTTTGGTTTTTTTGGGGGGGTTTTTTGGGGTTTTTTTTTTGTTTTGGTGGGGTTTTTTTGTTGTTGTTGTTGTTTTTTGTTTTTTAGAAAAATACTCAGAATGTAATTCAGCAGAATTTTGTAGCATCCATCCTCATCCTGTCTGTTCCTATCTCCAGATCTCTGGCTTTGCTAGCCCTGGTTATTTCACAGCTGGACCAGTTTGCTGATCTGAACCACCCCTGGTAGCACAGAGGTTTGTGCCAACCCAGCTCAGTGGGAGAAAGGAAAGGTGGAATAACAGCTGGTTTTGATTCAGCACTAAAATCAGCTCAAAATTAATATTAATTTGCAGACTCACGATTGTAAATTCACCACCAATCCATTTCCTGCTCCCAACCCCTGATCCCTACCCCCTCCAGCCCTGTGTTTCAATAGGAATCCAAGTTTCTATTTTTCTTTCAGTTAATACATTTCCAATCTGCCAAGACACAGAAAACAACTTTCGTATAAAATTATGAAGAGATGAAACTGCAAAGATAAATAAAACTGCCTGGATTAGGACCTCCAGCTGTCAAGGCTGCATCTTGACTTTCAAGTGAGTGTGAATTTTAAGAAAGTTATTAAAGTTTAATAAGCTACTATTGCTAATGACTACTTGGTTTAGGAAATAAACACTGGTATCTAGCTTTCCCAAAAATGGGGATTTTGCCTTTCTTTGCATAGTTATGTTATTATAATGATGGCCAGAAAGGAAGAAATACTTTCTAAATATACTATCAAATTAATTTTAAAAGCCCCAATGTCAGCATTCACACAAAACCGTCACAGATTTTCCAAAGCTTGAAGATGACCAGATCTAAGATGTTTCTAATAGTTTTTTACACCTTTTAATACTAAAATTTCTGTTGCTAATACATTTTTAAAGGGTTTTTTTTTTTAATTTTGTTCTATTTACAAAACGAAAGCAGGGCAAATTCCAAGTTAGGCGGCCACACAGGAAAAACTCATCTGATTTTACAGCATTTCTTTTGGCATGAAGGTGCTAAGGGCTCACCAGTGGCACAATAAGTCACCATCACCGTGCTGAAGTGCCCAAATCACTGAGGCTAGGGCACGAGCTGCATGCAAAGCCAGCTGTGAAATGGCAGCGAGGAGCTCCAGGCAGGCTCCAACATCCCTGCAGATGCTCCAGCTCTGCTCCAGACCCCTGCAGCTGCAGCAGCCTGGATCTGCCAGGGTAATTGCAGGTGAAGCCAGGAACAGCCTCTATCAGAGCTTCAGCTATTAAGGCTCCTTAATGAATGGTCTAACAATAAGCCAGGCTTAACCAGTTCTCTCATTGCAGGACCTTAACCATAATAAACCCCTTGAACATTCCTACAGCATTTTCCAAAGATCCTACAGCATGAGCCTACTAACTGTGCTCTCACAGCCCATGAGGCAGGTATTAGTCAGCCTTTTTTTTTTTTTTTTTTTCATTTAAGTACAGATAAAAAGTGAGGCAGAAAGCTGGCAAACAACTTCCCTGTGGATACACAGCTGACTAGTGGCATACAGAATCCTGATCTTCAGGATTCCAGCCCTGTCATCAGCCAAAAGGCCATCATTAGGAGGAAAGAAATTAGTCTGGTCTTATAAATAGCATTTGAATATAAGCCTTGCTAAAATATTTGCAAGGAGTTGACCTTAAACAGCAGCAGAGCTGCACTGGTAGCCTGGGGCTCCAAGCACCAGCTTGCACAGCACTGGGACTGGGATCCCATCCCTCTGCTCCCTGGATATCTCCAGAGCCCGGATCCAGCACAGACTGTCCAACAGATCAGACCACAATCTCTTTTGACCACCTCTGGTTTGGGCTCAGCCTATCAAAAATTGTAAGACTGCTCTAAAAATATAAACAGCTTTACTCTGAAATACTCAGGTAGGCAGGAAAAAGCAAATTTACAACAAACCTGAGTCAGCAACTTTCTCCTTCTTTAAGGCACAAAGTCAGACTGGCAGAAATCTCCCTGTAATACAAGAAATGGAAACTGCAATGTAGAAAAGGTGCCCAACACACCTAAAATCTGGAGCACTTGTACAAGTTAATCATTCAAACTGCTCAGACTGTATTATCACAAATTTACGTGTCATTTCTGCAGGTCTCGAATGCTTAAGTGAGATATATTTTGATTTATGGCATTTCCATATGGCACTACAAAAAGCAGATCTTTTTCTGCACTACAGTTCAATACCTGCAGCAGGTCTAACTCCTGGGCTACAATTCCTGCAGCAAAATACTAAGCCAAATACTGATTTTTGCAACAAAAACCCTCTTGTGTCTCATTCTGTAAGAGTCTAACTTCATTTGAAGTAATGTATTTCCTAGTAAGGCAACTCTATGATACCAAGTGGAAAACTACAAAAGCAGTTTTAGAGCAAATAGAAGAAAAATAAGACTTTGTGTAGCAAAAAAGTAATTCCTGTAGTTACTCATTTATTCTGGTTTTAGGTACCTGTGCTGCTCCCTCCCACCCATGTGGGCCATGCCCAAGTGCAGAACACACAACCTCTAAACCACAGCAGGAGCTCTCAGTCCAAGGGAAAAGCTGGAAATGGAAAACTTGTTATCCTTTGTGGGTATCCCCCACAGAGGAAAGACAGCACATATAAAAAACACACAAGGAGTTTTGAGAAAAAGCTGCCTGAGTGGAACAACAAGTTGGAAGGTTTTTTAATTTCTATTCCTCACTTTAGCAGCTAACTGTTGTTACAGGCAGGAGAGCCATAAAATCCTATTTTTGGCTGTCTGCCTCCCAAATGACAGAAAACTCCTGACTCTGAGAACATGAATGTCTCACGCTGGAACTAAAGGCTCGTGTCTCTTAATGAAAAAGCAGCAGAGAGAAAATTCCCTGTGTCCTGCCCAAGAAGACCAAACTCCCTGGATTATTATGCATTAAAGCACCACTGGACTGTGGCACAGCAGATGAGACCTGACTCTCAACAGAGCCTGTTTCCATCCCAGCTCACATTTAGGGCTCAATTATCTTATCTGCTCTGCCACTCGCATACTTTCCAGATAAGAAATGTTTTTCCCCTCTTTTCAAGAGCTAAAACTGACACCACTGCCAGTGTTGAGATTAGAAATGCCAGAAATTCAAATTCATTTGGGCTAATGCTTTTTAAAAAATATTTAATGTGCAGGCTAAGGCTGGGAATTAGAGTTAATTGAGATGCTGTGTGTGAACAGGATGTTCCACAAGGGGAATGGAAGTGTGGTCCCCACTTCAGTTTCCTCACAGGGTTTAGGTCAACCATCAGTTCATCTCCAGTTGAGAAACTGCTCAAGAGTTGGGAGGGAAGGAGGGAGGGAAAAAAAGCCTGTTTTCCTCTTCCAATGTATGACTAAGGATGAGGCAAGCAAAGGGAGGATCTAAGATCCTGAAGGCGATGGTTAACAAGAGGTCATTAGTTAATTCCCTCAAGGGTAGATACAACTTCCTTTTATTAAATAACAACAGTTTTTAATGATGTCAAATATCTGTTGCCGTTCTAAAGGACACAGCATACTCAAACTTTACCTGAACCAGGCAGAATAAGCAGAGACACACAAGGAACCCTGAACTGAGAGGCAGATTGTCACTAACCAAGTAAGGAGGAAAAAAGGCTCATCTGACTTTTATCCCAAAAATTTACAATATACATTCTTCTTAATTATGTATTTTTGGCCTAACAAAAGTTAATTTAGCATTAAGTCTGTTTTACTCAGTGCTTTAAGATGGACAGATAAATTGAGTAATTAGAAAAAAAGGCAAACACAAGCACTATTCTAAGGTTAAACGAAGCTCCTTGCTTAAATAACTTCTGAAAAAGCTCAATCAATACAGATTTGTGACCAGCCATTAACTACCTGTACGACCACAGCACCTGGGAGCTTCAGTGACCCTGCAGCAAGACCCTACAGAGCCAGAGCAGAAGCAATGCCTGCTCTGGAGAGATTACAATCATCCAAAGATGAATAGTTAAGAAAAACAGGAGAGCACAAGGAAATAGGTGACTGGAATTTATGTTCTCTGTAGCTGCACTTTAGTCCACTTTCCCCTGTGCACTGCAAGGACCAAGGTGTGTGTTTGCTTCTTCTCCCTGCCTCAGTAAAAAAAAACAAACCAACCCTCCAGAAGTCACATAAAGACAAAAAAACCCCAAACAAAACACAGAAGGAAGGTGTTTTGGATAGTAAGACTGAAAGAAAAATATTTACACATTTTAATACCTCTGCTTCCCATCTGAGTGAGAAAGGATTTTTTTTTTCAGATTTTTTTAAGCTGTCATCCCACAGAGCAAGACTGTACCATAGTAAAAGGGCAGACACACAACTTTTAGAAGCATTCTGTTGCCATTTAAAGGAATTCTTTGAAATTGCCACACAACACAGTAGTGCACCCAACACGAACCAACAGCCAGAGCTGTTTACAAGCTTTCTGCTCAGCGTTAGACTGAAAACCCCAACCCTTTTTGCTGTGTAATAAATCAGTGCTCCACATTTAACAATTTTCAGTGGTACCATATGCTACGTAGTCCCATATGTTCCATTACAAGGGAGAAAAACATCATCTCAACATGAATCATCACTGACTGTGTTCCTGTAAATCTGGCTTAAACATTCACGACGTTCAAGGGCAACACTAAATAAATCTGCTCAATATTATGCCAGATTCTGTGCAACAGAATCACAGCTCACATATAAAAATTAGGGGAAAATGAGGTTTAATGTAGGAAGTGAGCACAGTCTGCATCTCTCTAAAAACAGACTCACCACAATGTTTGACATCCATCAGTTCCAATCTAATAATGACATCCTGCTCACAAAATGTTGATGGTATCTGGTAGTCCCAACATCTTTCATCTTAAACTGCTTGATATGTGTGGAAATACATACACTGCATACAAGATTTGTTCCTCCCAGTGCCAGGTTCTGCACCACAGGGATCTTGGGGAGTAGTTTGTAGAAAATTAACAAAGCCAAACCAAACCCATGTGTGTGTTTTCAACTCCAGGGGAATGCAGCTGGAAGTTTATCCAGGATTTTGGGTTAACATCTCCACTCTCACAGTGACAATTTCCTAAAATCAGCTTTTTCTCTCTCTTCCCAAAGACAGCATCAGCTGCAGCAAAAAACCAGCTCATCCCAAATCAAACTCATGGAACACCAAGGTCATCACCTGCCCTTCTTTTGAGGAATTTCCTGGGCTCTCAGGTAAGCCAGCATCATAATTAACAGTGACAGCAGGAAGAGGCACAAATGGAGACCAAACTGGGAGAATGTCCCTATTTGAAAGCCTTTAGTAGCCAAGGAGGGACCACAAGTGGCCACAGGCTCCCTCAGAATGACTGGTGTCATTAAATTCTAAATCAACCAGAGTCCAGTTTGACCTAATATTCAGGGTGGGGGAAAAAAGTAATTACGTTAACATCAAGCTATTACCTGTCCAAGGGCATAAGTGCCTAGTTCATTAGCAACTCAGACAAACTTGTTTTGTAAGCTCCCTATATTAAATTTGAAATTTCCCTGCCCTTACAAATTAAACTAACGATTTGCGACACAAACATGAGTATATGAACAAGAAATCTTCCAAACTGCTCAAATCCAACATGTACTTTGCCATCCTGAATAAGAACTTATTAGACAACCTAATTTTAGTATTTAATTCATTTAAATAAATTTTAAAATAATTTAAAAATGAATACCAGCAATACTCCAGATTTCTTGAATCATAGAGCAAAATGTACTGGTCTTTAAAAATACATATTTTTTGTATTTCCAACAGGATGTCAAAAATGAATTCCCATGGTTTAGTTCCACAGAATAAGTGCAACATGTAATGTTAGGAACATTGCTCTTTAATGCTGGAAGTGGGACTTTATAACAATTGAGAAGCTGCCACAATACCATTAATAACTCGGATGTCCAACATCCTTCGGTAGCTTAAGAGATGGATGACCATGACAAATTAACTTACTTTAATTTCTATTTCAACTTTCCTCCTCGTTAATGAACTCTGAGGCTCTCACAGATCAGAGTTCCCGGCACACAATGCCAGTAATGACTTTTAAGTGATGCCCACTGCACGATCACAATGAAATTCACAACCTGTGCTGCCCATGTAAAAATCAGAGGGGAGATTTTCTTCCTTTTACCCAGAGGGAACCCTAAATTTACCAGATCAATACTTTCTAAACCACATTTCACTCAGAAAATTAGAACAAAGCTGCCAGAGTGATTTCAGGGAGTGATAAAAAGACTGTCAGGGAAATTCAGTGAGCTGCCCCTGGAAGAACTGATGACCAAGCAGGCACCAGGCAGTTGCATCATGTTTATTACACAGCCAAAGGCAAGCAGATCCTTCTGGTTTAATCAATGGTCTCCAAATGAGGAAGTAGTTTGAAAATAGTAAGCATAAAACAAAATACTCTTTTGGGTTCACTTTTTGAATTTTTCCCTGATGTGTGAAAGCATGTCCATTAATAAAGCTGAGCATGTGCTGAAACAGAACTTTATAGAAATCTACTTTTTGAACACCTTTGATGCCAAAACTGCACTTTTATTCAAACTCAGTTTGATGTAAATACTGTGATTGAACTGTAGAGGGGTCCTGTTAAAAGACTCTGAGCTCTGTATTAAAACAAAAGAGGTATTTCCTACTTAAAACCATTAACCTTAGACACCTTTTTTTTTTCTGTGTAAAAGCAACAAATAAATAAAGTGTAAAGTGTTCCACAAACACGTCCTTCCCTGGCATTTCTCATAACCTGGATGTTGCAGCATCCCATGAGGCTGCAGAACAACCTGGAACAAAAACTGTAAGAGGAGAACACAACGAGTCTGTGTTCCTGGTCCAAACTCACTGACCACTGCCCTGCCCCTGCTCCTCCTCTGCTCCCCAGGAGTCCAGCAAACTCCAGCCCTTCTCCATTCAAACAGGGTTTTTCCTTTAAAAGAAGACAGCAGGTTACTCAGAAGGAACAGAGCTCATTCCTGCTGAAAGTTTCCCCCATCCAGCAACACATTATGGAAAACAATTCTAACAGTAAAACCCAGTTGAGGCAAGAGCCACATTTAGAATGCACATAAGTAGAAATACCTCATCTTTAAAAGGTTTGACTTGCTAAGATCCCTTTTAACTGATAATGATGCAACAATGTAAAAGGGAAGTACTTAGAGAGAATCACTGTAAGTAATACACACATACAAACAAGAATTAGTTTGCAATCTGAAAGCCCTGTACAGAGAAGGGTGGATGGAAACAACCCAGCTCAAGGTTTCCTCAAATCAGATGCCAGAGGAAGTTATATGATGAGTTGGACAGCAAATAAGAAATCTGGATTTGATAAATGAGACATTTATGTAGATAGGAACAGTCTGCAGCCTCACTGTGGGTGCAGGAAAGAATTGTCAGATATCTGTATGAAGCTCAGTGTTAAAAGAGAGATTGCAGACAGGTATTTACATTTAAAACATGGCCTATATTGTTATATTAGCCCCTGAGAACACAAAAATAGCTACCTACCAGAAATAGCCCAATCTTTAGCTCATAGAGCATGATGTATTATCTCTCTCCACAAACAATCCATCAGCATAGAAACACCAACACGTGTCCTCTCACAGATCTGGTATGGGACACATCAAAGTAATGACCACTGGCAAAACAAGCTGCATCACTGCCAGCACTGCAGCATTCTAAACATTTGCTAAAAGATGTCAGCAGACCTTGGGGAGCAGGCTGGAGCCCACTTATTCTCAAACACCATAAGCACCACAAACCTCAGCCAGCACTGCTGTACCCGGCAACCTGAAATCACCCTGTGCTCTGTGGAACTGCATCCACGTGGATGCAGAACCCTGACTGCTCCCACCTTCTTATGTGGATCACTATCCACAAAGATGGGCAGGGAGATTCCAAATCCTCCTGGCACAACCAGGGCTGGAATCAGCACCGCCTGCTTTGCTGTTTTTAAACAAACACGGAGCTGCTGCTGGACTGTGTGTGAGCCCAGCATTCCATACTGCTTCCAGAGCAGTGTGCCACGGGCTTCTCCCCCACTCTGGGGAGAACAGCCCAGCTGGGGTCAGCAAACCCAGCACTGCTCACTTCTGCCCAGGCTCAGGAAGTGACCAGGGAAAACCAGGAATCTACCAGGGCTACTCAGTGGCTACTGAAGTTTAGAACTGCCATAGTTGTAGCATTAGGGAATTCATTCCACTCACGTTCCTGGGGAAGGGGGGTGAGGAGACACGAGGAGATATGTTTATAAAACAAAATTCTGAAGGCTTAGTACTTGCCTCGTGTCCTCCTTCCTTCTCCTTCCCACGCAAGTACGAGTGCTGCTCGATGGCATCCAGCACCTACAGCAAACCATTTCTCTGTGTCATTAAAAGGACAGAGACATCTGCTCGCACCAGACCTACGCCACTGCTTCCAACTCCGCTCAAAGCTGACAGAAACGCAGCTCCCTCTTCCCCTAGATTCACGGGCTCGCACTCCGGCTCTGATGGACGCGGGGTAATCCCAGCGGAGCAGCGCCGCTCTCCCGAGCCGTGCCCGGCTCCAGGTGAAGGCAGCCGCCCGCTCTCCCTCCGCTCCTCACGCTCCTGCCGGGGCGTTCCCGTCCGCTCGGCGCTGCTGGGCTGGAGCTCCGACTTCCAGAGAGCTCCCGGGGACAGCTCCCGGCACACGGGCAAGGCACGAGGGAGCGGAGGAAGAAGGGAAGGGAGGAGCGGCTGTTGCCGGTCCCCTGGCAGGAGGTGCGGGGCAGCTGCCCCGNCGCTGCCAGCTCCAGCGCTGCCAGCCCCAGCGCTGCCCCCTGCCCTCCGCGCCCCGCCTGTCAGCGGCGCCGCTCCCTCTGCCAGTGCCTCACCTGGTGCCGGCCGGCGGCAGCGGGCCACGTCCGCGGGGCCCGGGCGGGGAGGAACGAGGAGGAGGAGGAGGAGGAGAAGGAGAGGGGGACGGAGCGTGTCCGCCGGGCCGTGCCCGTCACCGCCGCTTCCTGCCCGGCCCCGCTCGGCGCTCGGCTACTCCGCCTGGCAGCTCAGGCCGGGCCCCTGAGCGGCGCCGCCTCACCGAGCGCACCGCCCGCGCCATCGGCGCTCGATTGAGCCGCCTGCGCGGTGCCCGGAGGGAGCGGGGTCTGAGGGAGGGCAATGGCGGGGGCGCCGTGAGGGGCACGGCGGGAGCAGGGGCTGAGCGTGGGGCTGGCAGGGGCCGCAGCGGCCGTGGCTGTGGCTGTTAGTGCTGCGGCTCAGGTGTGCGTGAGGGGTGTAGGGCCCACAGTGGTCTCNGCCGGGCTCTCTCAGACGCCCACAGCCCGCACTCGCAACCCCCCGAACAGCCCCTGCCGTGAGACAGCCCGGGACAGCCGAACCCCGCAAAGTGCCTTGGCCAGCCCCACACGCTGCTAAGCGCCTTTACCAGCCCCACACGCTGCTAAGTGCCTT
>VYZP01071129.1:0-29150 GCA_013400635.1 Hypocryptadius cinnamomeus
AGAAGGAGGGACAGGGAGAGAAGGAGGGACACCGCTCGGCACTCCGCACACCCATCCCCTGCAGTTACCAATTCTGTATCAAACTCACATTTCTGCGGTACAAAACCATCGCTCTCTCGTGCTCGGCTCCAGCTGGGGGTGAGCCCGGTCACGCCCGGCCCGCGGCGTGCCCGTAGCGGGCGGTGGCCTCGGGCGGGGGTGGCCGTGCCACCCGCTGGTCCCCTCCGCTGTCCCCCGCCCCCTCCGCCGCTCCGGCCGCCTCCGCTCTCCGCTTCCTCCTCCTCCTGAAATTCCCGTTGTCGAACATCTTCTCGCAGTTGGGATCCAGCGTCCAGTAGCTGCCTTTGCCTGCGGACGCACCCAGCGCGGCGGTGGCGGCTCCGCATCGCTCCGCATTGCCCCGCGCACCGCCCCGCGCACCGCCCCGCGCAACGCTCCGCACCGTTCTGCATCGCCCCGCGCACCGCCCCGCGCATCGCTCCGCGCACCGCTCCGCGCATCGCTCCGCATTGCCCCGCGCACCGCCCCGCGCACCGCCCCGCGCAACGCTCCGCACCGTTCTGCATCGCCCCGCGCACCGCCCCGCGCATCGCTCCGCACCGCCCCGCGCATCGTCCCGCGCACCGCTCCGCATCGCTCCGCACCGTGCTGCATCGCCGCGCGTACCGCTCCGCCCATCGTCCCGCGCATCGCTCCGCACCGCATCACCCCGCGCACCGCTCCGCACCGCTCCGCACCACCCCGCGCACCGCTCCGTGCATCGGCCCGCGCACCGCTCCTAATCGCTCCGCATCACCCCGCGCACCGCTCCGCCCATCGCTCCGCACCGCCCCGAGCATCGCTCCGCACCGCCCCGCGCACCGCTCCGTGCATCGCTCCGCACCGCTCCGCACCGCCCCGCGCCCCGCGCCTTACCCGGGTCGTGCTCCGGCCGCGGCACCCTGGTGAAGCACTCGTTGAGGGACAGGTTGTGGCGGATGCAGTTCTGCCAGCCCGCCCGGCCGCGCCGGTAGAAGGGGAAGTTCTCGGCCACGAACTGGTAGATCTGGCTGAGCGTGCGGCGGCGGCCGGGCGCGCTGTGGATGGCCATGGCGATCAGCGCCGAGTACGAGTAGGGCGGCCGGGCTGGCGACAGCGGCGGCCACCCCCGCTGCGGCCACCCCCGCTCGGCGCCCTGCACGGCCCCGGAGGGCAGGCACGGAGCGGCGGGGCCGCCCGGCCACAGGTACGGGTTGGCTGCTGGCGGCTGCGGGGCCGGGGAGGGAGCCGAGCATCCCGCGGCATCCCGCGGCCCGAAGGGGTGCATGGTCCGGGCACAGCTCGGAGCACGGCCGGTTAAATAGCGGGGACCCCCGGGAGTCCTCCCTCCGCCCCCGAGGGTCCCGCCCCGCCCGGCATCGCCCCGCAGGTGCGGGGGAACGGGAGCGGCCGCAGGGTGAGCGGGAGAGGGTCCGGGACAAACCGGGGGATTTGGGAGTGGGAAGAGGGGGGGAATGAGCACAGAATCCAGAGGATGAGCAGAGGATGGAGCAGCTCTGCTGGGAGGAAAGGCTGGGAGAGCTGGGATTGTTCACCTAGAGAGAAGTTTGGGGTGAGCTCAGTGAGGCCTCACAGTGCCTGAAGGAGGTATAAGAAAACTGGAGGGAAACTGTTTGCAAGGGATGGAGCAGCAGGAAAAGGGGCATGGCTTTACAATGACAGAGAGGAGGCTTAGATGGGATATTAGGAAAAAAATCTTTACTCAAAGGGTGGGCAGGCCCTGGCACAGGAAGCTGTGGCTGCCCCTGGATCCCTGGCAGTGTCCAAGGCCAGGTTGGACACTGGGGCTTGGAGCACCCTGGGACAGTGGAAGGTGTCCCTGCCATGGCAGGGGACAGAACTGGATGAGCTTTAAGGTTCTTTCCAAGCCAAACCACTCTGGGATTTCATAATTCCTTCAACTTGGGAAAACCAGACCTGGCTGATAACCAATTTTTATCATGAGGTTTATCTGAGTATCAGTTACTTCAGGCATAATTTTAAAAGATCTGCCTTAAATCTCAAAAGTGTGAGGGGAGATATTCCTTCCATTTCAGTGAAACGAGTTCAGGAAAGGATTTGATCCCAAATATTATTTAATTTCGCTTCTCTCTGTGATTACATGGAGACATCCAGCAGAAAAATGGACCCCCAGGTATCACAGGCACGGCTGCTGTGGGAGCTGCTGGTTTATTTTCCATGGCATTGTTTGTCTGTGATATTTATTTTAGTTGTTGCCTCGTGGCAAACTTGACGAAGGTTTGGCTGAACTTTTGTGGAAGTTGGAGGCATCTCCCATGCAAACAAGAGAATTTAATTCATGTATTTTCTAAACATCCCCATTTACAAGCCTACAGAGAGCTCATTAAATTGTCCCCTTCTCAGCTGAGCTGACACCCGAGGACACAAAAATTCACATATTTGTTAATGCTGACTTGCTTTTGCTTTACAGAAACCATGTTTCTGGGAAGCAGCAATCCCTGGGAAACACCCAAACACAATTTAACTCCTTGAGGAGCTTTCCACAACATTTTTTTCTCCTTATTTTTGCATTTCACCTGGCTCCACCAGGCGAGCAATGTGTCAGGTGTCACCATCAGGTGGCTCTCATGGGTCCCACGGATGTTTGAATCCTGCGGTTGCTCCATGGGAGCTTTTCCAGCAGCTTCTCCATCCACTCCTGCTCCATCCACTAAGCTGGGAACATGTACCCATCTGTTGGAGGGTAAGAGGGCTCTGCAGGGGGACCTGGAACAGTTGGATGGATGGGCAGAGTCCAGTGGGATGAAGTTTAATAAATCCAAGTGCCAGTCCTGCATTTTGGCCACAATAACTCCTGCAATGCCATAGGCTGGGGTCAGAGTGGCTGGACAGTGCCCAGGCAGAAAGGGACCTGAGGGACAGCAGGGTGGACACGAGCCAGCAGAGTGCCCTGGTGGCCAAGAAGGCCAATGGCTCCTGGCTGTGTCAGGAATGGAGTGGCAGCAGGAGCAGGGAGGTCACTCTGCCCCTGTGCTCAGCACTGCTGGGGTCACACCTCGAGTGCTGTGCCCAGCTCTGGCCCCTCAGCTTGGGAAGGACCTTGGGACACTGAGCACATCCAGAGGGGACAACGAGGCTGGAGAGGGGCTGGGACACAAACCCTGAGAGGAACCACTGAGGGAGCTGGGGGTGCTCAGCCGGAGAAAAGGAGACTCAGGGGTGCCCTCATCACTCTGCACAGCTCCTGAAAGGTGCCTGTGCTCAGCTGGGGCTGGGCTCTTTCTCCAGGAGCACTGACACAACCAGAGCACACAGCCTCAAGGGAAATACAGGCTGGATATTAGGAAAGAGTTTTTTAATAGAAAGAGTGATAAAGTTCTGGAATGGCTGCCTGGGGAGGTGGTGCAGTCACCATCCCTGGGTGTGTTTAACAAAGCCTGGATGTGGCACTGGGTGCCAGGGTTTAGTTGAGGTGTTGGGCTGGGCTGGACTCGATGATCTTGAAGGTCTCTTCCAGTCTGGTGGTTCTGGGATCCCCCAGTCCCGGGGGATGCTCCCGCTCAGAGCGCGACTCACCTGAGGAGCGGGATCTGGAGTTATCCCGGCGTCATTCCCAGGGCAGAGCAGGGATGGGTGAATCGTGGGCTGGCGATGCCATCTAGTGGCACCGGGTCTGGCTCCTGCTGCTGCTGGCACCGATCCCTGCCACAAATCCCCCAGAAACGGGGCTGGGAGCGAGCCAGCAGGAAATTCCCAGGCGTATTTCCAACCAGGAATGGGCCAGGAGGGACCTGGAAGCTCGTCCCACTTCTACCATCCCACCTTGCTCCAAGCCCTGTCCACCCTTAAAACTTTCTCCAGCTTTACTGTTGTGACCTCCAAAAAGAAAACAAACCCCAATTATAATTATTGCCTTTCAGAAATATCTAAACCCACCTAAAAAACTTTTTCAGGCATAACAGAATTCCATCTTTCACCTCCCCTATTTCCTGATCTGCCAGGCTTAGAGAATATGGGGTATAAAAACAAATATTGTATAAAAGAGGACATACAAATATTCTAAAGTTCTGTATATTGTATTTCTATTTCCTATTTTACTTCAGGGATTTTGGGTATGAGATATTTAAGTTTTCTAGTGTACAAACTTGTTAGTATGAAGTATCTTCAATTTGTGGAATTCTGGGGGTGCAACACCTGCTTTTAACCAAGGAAAAATGCAAATGATATTTTATTAATTCTATGAAACAGTTTTAATTAATTATATGCAAATGAACTTCTTGTGTAGGATAATGTGGCCCAAAAAATAGCAGGAATCTCCCACAAGACAATTCATGTAAAGAACTTCAGTGGTGAGGTTTGTGTGGCTGCAGAGCAGGAAACTCTTTGCGAGGACAGAATGGAGAAACTGAAGGATTTCTGCTCCATAATTATTAAAACCACCACATTTGTCTCAAAATTCCCAACTATTTCTCATGGGAGTCCTGCAGCAGTTTCCCTGCAGAGAGGGAAGTGCTTGAGGAGCATCCCCTGATCCTAAAATACCCCCATCACTGATTTGGGAGCACTGGAATTTCCAATCTATTATTAATAATCCATCAATCCATAATCCATCCATTATTATAATCCATTAATCCCTGCAAAATGCACTTTTAATGGGAAGGCAGTGCAGGGATTGTCTCCTCAAGGGCCTGCTGGGGGTCTGAAGTCCTTGTGAGTGTTTCCCTCAGGCTCTGGGATTTATTCCCAGATTTCCTGTGCTGGCACAGGACAAACCCTATTTGTGCCTCCATGGATCACAGAAGGATGCAGGCTGGGATCCTGGCAGCTGGGTATCTGCTCAGCCAGGGATGCCAGCTTGATTTCCACCCAAACTTCATCAAAATATTGAAAGAACCTCCTGCTGGTGGTGTTGGGGACACAATACCAACCTCCTCCTGCAGCTGGTGCTCGAGGGCTGCCAGGATTCCCAAATCCCACTGGATTGTCCTGGCCTCTCTGTCCTTTTCCTGAAGGACATCAGGGATCGTCTTCACCTCTGCTGCCTGGAGGAAAAGGTGACAACAGGTGAGCACTGGAGGCTCTCTGGTCTCTTTTTGGGAGCTGTATAATGGGAAGGTTTCATTTCCTGCTGATTTATGGCTCTTTGGGGTCCCCTTCTGTGGAATTGTATTTGAATTTACAACCTCTGGCAGTTGTTTCAAGCCCAAACCAAGTGGTTTCACCCAGCCTGGGTTAGATTTTATGAGGATTTTACTGATCAGCTGAGATCTTCCCTAAAAAACGTCCTTGCCAGTGTTTGTACTTCCAGCCACTCACCTTTAACACTTCATTTGACTCTGCCTTGGAGAGTCTGAACTCTTCATGAACTCTGTCCTTTCTAACCCAAACCATTCTATGATTCTATGATTTTTCAAGTGGTCTAAAAATCAATCAACAGCTGAAAGCGAGTCTGATTTCACTGAGACCACATATTGCTAATATTGGTCAGCTCCTGGCCTTTGACTCGTGGCTGCTTTGCATTTAACCCAGCAAAAATGGGATTTGTTTCGTTGCAGAACTGCAAAGGTAAATGACCCTGAACAGAACCCCAGTAAAATTTTGCCATAAGATTTTGCACCTTTTAAACAGCTGTTTCTGCCTGTTCAGAGGATCTGAAAGCAAAACAGCCATAACAAATAATATACAACAAATAATACAGAATTATACATGGCACAGAGATGTATCCACAGAAAAAGCTCTAGAAAAGAGAGGTTTGCAGCCAGATTTTCTATTCCTGTTGATTTGTTCCTCATGTATTGGCAGTAAAAATCACACTCAAGGTTCAGACCCTCAAATCAGTTCTTTAGCTGTACATTGCAGCATATCCTAACCCTGAATTTCCTAATAACTCCGAAGAACCATTTTCCTTCCAGTTTTTTTTAACACACCTTTTCCTCTGCAATTAATAAATACAAATAAAAATCCCAAAGTAAATAACAAATCATCCCAGAGGAATGTTGATTTGATGCATTTGCTGTGATACCAATACAGCAATTCCTTTAAATATTCCAGTGATAAAAAATGAAGTTGAAATCACATTCATGGTTCAGCAAATTTCACTTTGAGGAAAATCTCTGCTTTATGGAATATCAGATTTATTTATTTTCGGTCACATTTTGCTGTATCCCAAGTAACTGGTAGGAAGCTACAAGATTTTTTTGTGCAAGATTTTTTATAGAAAAGGATTTTATCTCAGAGAAAAATATTTGCGTGTCAGGAGCAGGACATTCCTGATGTCACACAAAGTCCAAAATCTCCCTTCTGAGCTCCCCAAAGCTTTTAATTTCATTTTTTTAAAAATTTTTTCCATCCAGAGCACCCCAGTGACAAATCCCTGCTCTTCCCACCCACCTTTGTGCACAGAATTCCTGGTGCTGCCCCAGAGCCTGGCACAGAGGTGGGATGGGGTTGGACACCTCCAGAGGGACACCCCAAGGTTGAGTGACCGTGTCCTCCTGGCAGCTCTTGCTCCATGAGCTTGGAGCAGCCCTAAACCCCAGCTCAAAGTCACAGATGCCACATCCCATTTCTTTTAATGGACCTGGTTCAGCCAATTAAACCCTTTTTCCTTCAGAACTCATCTGTGGAGAGCATGGCATTAACTCACCTCGTGGGATTAATTGCCTGGAAAGTCACTGCCAGACCTTGGACACGGTGATATTAATTACTGTAATAGAAATCAGAATGTTAAACATCATTTCTGACATTTATTTGGGAAAAAAAAACCCTCTCAGAATTAAAGGAATTAAACCACCCCCAGGCTATTTAATTATTTTATTGCCCTGCCATGGTTAGGTGAGGCCTCAGCTCGGTTTTTCTCCTCTCTAAGCCATGTCAGGAGTGTGGTTCAGTGATTCACACAAATCAGAGAGATAAAATGCATTTTTCACTGGATAATTTCTATTTCCAAATTGTCTACAACCCACTTTTTTTCTTGATTGGGCTGTTCTAAATTTGTCCTTGTGTAATACAATTATTTTGCAGCAGAGATTCAGAAAGTTGGAATTTAACAGAGGAAATTGCACTGTGCAAAGGTGCTTGTTATAAATATGGGATATTTGGTGAGCAGTTCCTTTCCTCTAATGAGAAGAATTCCAACCAATGACAAAAAAAAAAAAAATCAGAGAGCAAAATTATGCTCTGCCTGTTTTTACTGATTCAAGTGGCATTGCACCAGGAAGGCACCAAAATGCAGGGAAATGAGACAAATGAAGGTTGGTTCTGAGGGAGGGTTACAGGTCATATTTGTATTTGTTGTGAGTGAGGAAGGACATGCAGAAAACAGCAGAAATAGACTCATGGCCCTGAAAATCAAATTAGTTTGGGGTACCAATGGCATCCCCTGGAGGAACTGAGATCCAAATTTTTCCACCAAATTAAAACCAGGCTGCTGCAGCTGAGGAGGAGGGAGCCATCCCTGACTGACAAAACTCCTCTTTCCATCCTGAATTTCCAACCCAGGCTGGGAAGCAGCTCCCAGTTCCACACTGGGAACACTTTGCTGCCTGTCAAAGCCAGCCAAGCAGGCTGGTGATGCCTCAGGTTCAGCTTTTCTATTTTTCACACTCTGTGCTGCTTTAGTGTGTGGGTCTGGGCTTCACATGAGGGAATGGTGAGCTCTGTGCACAGAGCAGGGAGACAAAACAATTCCTGCTCTAGCTGGGGACCAAGGACAAATGATCCAAATCTCAGCCCAAGAGCACAACCAGCGTGGGCTGGAGAGAGAAAAACAAGCAGGATGGGAGTGCATGGGCTAAAGCTGGAATTGGCCAATGAACTGCAATCTGCACATGGAGCAGAGCTGATCACAGGGAGAGACCCCGGGAGCGCTCGTGCATTTTGGGACCATTTTGGTTCCTCTTGGGTGCAGCCCTGGCTGGGCTCTTGTGCTGCCCAAGGTGGATCCATGGAGGAGATCCTTGGAATAAATCCCTGCTTTATTCTGGAACTCTGCCCAGCCTCTGCTCTAGGTCAGCATCACTGGAATGACCCCAGACATCCTCCTGGATCCTCCTCCCACACACAGAGCCACCCCTGAGCCAGGGATCCTCGCCTGCCTGGCTCAGATTGCTGCTCCAATCCATCACCCGTTAATTTTGGGATGCTGCCATGCTGGGATGGAGTGTCCTGCAGAGGGTCTGTGCCCCACAGACAGAGGGACAGCCCAGGGATGATGCTGGGAAGGTTTAGGGGTTGTTTTGCATCCCCATGGAGGGAGGGATGGGGATCCTTGGCCAGCGGTGTCCGACTGATCCAGAGTCCCCAGAGGGAAGGTGTGGCTGGAGCTGGGGGCCACAAAAAAACAAATTAAAAGGAGAAAATTCTTGGCTTGCTTACCTCCTATGCCTAAAGGCTGGGAGTTTTCACCAGGTCATGGAGTTATAGGACAAGGGAAATGGCTTTAAACTGGTTTATTTTGGATATTAACAAGGAATTGTTCATTATGAGGGTGGGCAGGCCCTGGCACAGGGTGCCCAGAGCAGCTGTGGCTGCCCCTGGATCCCTGGCAGTGCCCAAGGCCAGGCTGGACATTGGGGCTTGGAGCAGCCTGGGACAGTGGATGCTTGCAAAACAAAACTTAAATTCTAAAAAACCCCCGGTCCCTGGAGTCTCTAAAGCTTTCCTTCTCTCACACACAACCCTAAACCACCAGCACACAGAACAAAAATTATTATCCAGGCTTCTGGCAGAGCTTAAACCCAGAGTAGCTCAACCCCAAAAAGGAAAATATTTGCACAATATGACTCATTGCAAAGAATTTACCTTCAGTTTTAATTGCTCTGCTTGTCAGCAATCAAACAATGAAATCCTGCAAGGACACACAGAGGATGTGGTTGTCTTCTCTCATGATACAGCTCTCTTACTCCAAAAATGTGAAACATTTTAAATCATCAACAATCCCTTCAAAAGGAAAAAAAATCATCAAGAATCCTTTCTTTTTTGTTTTTAAACATTTCAAATCATTTGGTTTTTTTTTTTACATTTTAAATCATGANCCATTACGCATCCCTTCAAAAGGGTTTGGTTTTTTTTTTTACATTTTAAATCATGACCCATCCCTTCTAAAGTTATTCTTTTTTTAACATTTTAAATCATCATCTGTGCCTTCAAATGTTTTTCCTTTTTTTTTTTTTTTTTTTTTTAACAAGGAAATAAAACCTGTAATAAAGCAATCAGTGCTCTCTGTAATTTTATTTTTCAGACACTCACCTGACCTTTACCTGGTCTTTCTGCTGGCCTCTGGCAGGAGGATGCTGTATTCCAGCCATGATATGCATGGAAATTAAATGATGTAGTGGGTGGGAAGTGAATTAGCTTTAGTGAGCTACACAATGCCTGGAAATTGAACTCCACATTTCCTGCAGAGCCTCTCCTGTCTGACCTGCTCCTCACTGCCTGCCAGGGCAGCAGCATCAGGTGGCAGGAGAGCATCTGCCACCCCTTTTCCTTTCATGGACTGAGTAATTTGATTATTTGGTAATCACTGCTGACCCTCCTTTGTTATCCCTCAGTCCAGGCTGATTTTTCAGCCCACACAAATCATCCCCTCTGTACCCAGCACCTTCCAGAGCATTGTCCCAAACTCTGCCAACAAGGGATGATTTTTCCTGCCGAGGCTTTGCCCTGTGATGATCAAATCCTGTTGTTTGTTCTTCCCTTTGTCCCCAGTGGAAGCGTCCCCAGGCTCTGGCTGAGAGTGGCACCTCCAGCTCTCCTTTCCTGCACTGCAGCCAATCCTTTGGGATTGGGATCCTCCTGGTCCTTCTCCTGCTGCTGGGAGAGGCTCCAAGGAACCCAAACCCACCCCACAGCTGGTGCTGAGCACCTTGCCTCTCCTCACTGCTCATCCCTTTCACCTGCTCTACCTGGGACACAAGGAGCTGTGCCAGGGCAAAAATCCCCAAATTCTTTGGGATAAGAGGGGAAGGAATTCCCAAAAATCCCCAAATTCTTTGGGATAAGAGGGGAAGGAGCTGCTGCCCAGGGGCAGAAGATCTGTCCCAGCTGTGTGTCCCTGGCTCCAGAGACACCTGGCCCATCCAAGCAGCACCTGGAGTGTGGGAGGAGATGTTTGGTGCATCCAACACCTGAGCTTCGGCTTGGAGAGGGAGATTAAGAAATAAATATGCTGTGTAATGGGAGGGAAAAGTGCCAGGTTCTTGTATTTGTTGGGACCCTGACGAAGGCGAGGAAATTATGAATCTGACTCCATGTTCTTAGAAGGCGAATTTATTATTTTATGATCTATATTATATTAAAGAATGCTATACTAAAACTATACTAAACTGTACTAAAGAATACAGAAAGGACACACAGAAGGCTAAAGATACTAATGAAAAACTCATGACTCTCTCCAGAGTCTCGACACAGCTTGGCTGTAATTGACTAATAAGTAAAAACAATTCACATGAAACCAATGAAACAATCACCTGTTGGTAAACAATGTCCAAACACATTCCAAAGCAGCAAAACACAGGAGAAGCAAATCAGATAATTATTGTTTTCATTTTCGTCTGAGGCTTCTCAGCTTCCCAGGAGAGAAATCCTGGCGAAGGGATTTTTAGTCCTGGATTGAGGGAAAACCCACTGTTCCTTAAGGTGACAATCATGGTTTAATGAACTGTATGAAACATGAAGGAACAAAGGGATAAAGAGCAGCTCCATGAGGGATCACCTGGCTCACAGCTTGGGACTGGATGGGGCTTGGAGCAGCCTGGTCCATGGAAGGTGTCCTTGGCCCAAGGGGGGTGGAGCTGGGTGATCTGTAAGGTCCCCTCCAGCCCAAACCAGTCTGGGATTCTGGGATGTCTGAGCTTTGCTGTTTGGAGCCTTCCACCTCCTTGCCATGTGTTCCAAGACTGAGTGACTTCCACTCCACAGCAAGTCCAACCTGAAGGTGAAACCATGGTGTCTCAAGGCTGCATTTGGTCTGATTTTGTCCCTTTTAGCTGCTCATGAGAATGTTCCCAGAGTGATGGGATGTTTGCTTCTGCAGGATAATCACTTTGCATAAAGCTTCTGCCCATTGTGGAGCTAATAAAACCAGCAGCAACATCTATCTTGGCCCAAAGAGGCTGGGAGTTTATTAAAGTTTTAAATTATGAATGCTGCTAATGCAGGGTAATAAGTTCAAGCTGCACAGTGTGAGCACTGATCATTCTCCTATTTTTGTCTACTACTGTGTAGTTATTAGACACCTTGTCCTTTATTAATCTTCTTTGACCTTCTTCCACAAATTCTCCTTCTCATAAAATTGAGTAACTGCTGAGGATCAGAATGTGCCCAGGAGGGCCTGGGGGGATGAGGCACAGTGTGGACAAAATGCAGCTGATAAAGAAAATGCTCCTGGTGAGGCCACCCTGACCCCTTCGAGCTGGGGTGGGATCTGTGGGGCTCAGAGCTGAGGAGGCTTGGAGTGGTGGAGGATTTAATTTGTTTTAATGGAGACATTGGGAGCTGGGAAGGGGCTCAGCCTGGAGCAAAGGAGGCTCAGGGGGGACCTTGTGGCTCTGCACAGCTCCTGCCAGGAGGGGACAGCCGGGGGGGTCGGGCTCTGCTCCCAGGGAACAGGGACAGGAGGAGAGGGAACGGCCTCAGGCTGGGCCAGGGGAGGCTCAGGGTGGACAGCAGCAGGAATTTCCCCATGGAAAGGGTTGTTAAACTTTGGAATGGACTGCATTGGAGTTCCCATCCCTGGAGGTGTCCAAGGAATTCCTGGAGGTGGCACTCAGAGCTCTGGGCTGGGGACAAGGTGGGGATTGGGCACAGCTTGGACTTGATGATCCCAGAGGGCTTTTCCACCCTAAATGATTCTGTGAGATTTACTTCAGCAGAATACCTAAATGTCATTTCTTAGCTTCGAATGACAATGATTTGAATATTAACAACTCCCCATTTCCTGAACACTGTGGGACAGGAATAAAGAACCCTTCAGGGAGGGGACAAAAGAAACCCAGAATCTTCTTTCCAAAGTCCTCGTTGAGAATTCAGTGCAGGATCTCCCACACTGGAAGGCAGCCAGTCCGTGCTCCCACAGCTTTTCCTTTTGTTTTATGGCAGACTAAAGGATCAAGGATGTGGCCACCTGCAGCAAGGACGTGAGATGGAAAAGAGCTCAGCACTTTGCTCACTCCCTATCAGCACAAAGCACAGTCCCAGACCCTCTTTCACCTGGAATCCACGTGGCAGCAGCAGACAGTTATAGAGTTAAATCATTCCTTTTGCCTGAAAAATGCCTGTGCTGCATAGAAATTTAAATATTCATGGCATTTACAACTTACTCATATCAATGACAACACTGCCACTGGAATAAGACAGGTGTGAAGCCGCTGCTGAGAAGTTATTTCCCCCAAAAAAAGTTTAATTCTTGTCTCTTCATTATGTTTTTTTTCCTCTTATATACAGGATAATGAAGAAAAACCCCTAAGTTTAGAGTTGATCATTCTATTCTGGTTGTCTGAAGAAACATTAAATAAAATGTTAGCTTTAAATAAATTGCACATTTGAATGAATAAATAAATAGCTGAGGTATTAGAACTGAAAAACCAGCAGCTGATTAGTAAAACCTCCCGAGAAGTGAGGGTTATATTCTTAAAGAAAATGCTGGATTTGAAACATGCTCTTTACAGCAGGTGGCTAAAGAGTGTTTTCCCAGCGTGGGGAATAACAGCTTTTAGGGACTATTACCATTATTTCATGTGTAAGCAACAAGAAAATTAAAAAGACACAAAATGCTCAGCCCAACCCAGCAGAATCCACTGTTCCCATCATTTCTGGGCTCTGTGGGAGGGAAGAGCTCCTGGAATGGGGGCACTTTGTGCAGCAGTGACCCATCCATGGTGTTCCTGCAGTTCCCCAGGGAGCACGGGCACCATCCCAGCCTGGAGTCCTGGGGACTTTCAGAAGCCCAGGAGTTGTCATATTTCATATTTAGTACATCTCAGGTGGTCACAGGGGGCTGGGAGCAGCAGACACGTGCCCTGTGGCTACCTGGGACATCACTATTCATTCCCAGGGGCTCCAGTCCAAGCAGGAGCTCCCCTGCCCCATCCTTGGCTAAAGGCTGACAGCTCTTGGTTTGCTTTTCATTGAAAACCCCCTGAGAGGTTTTATTTAGTTATTCCCTTCACCATCTCAGGAGGAAGAGGCTGGAGCAGAGAAAGCATCAAATATTTTAGTGACAGGACAAGGAGAAATGGTTTTAAATCAAAAGATGATAGATTTGGGTTGGATATAAGGAAGAAATTGAATGCTGTGATGGTGGTGAGGCTCTAGCACAGGGTGCCCAGAGAAGCTGTGGATCCCTGGATCCCTGGAAGTGCCCAAAGCCAGGTTGGACAGGGCTTGGAGCACCCTGGGACAGAGGGAAGTGTTGGAATAAGATCATCTTTAAGGTCCCTTCCATGCCAACCCATTCCATGATTCCATGATGAGCTCTTTGGAACACCTCCACTTTCCATTTTACCACTCAAGAGACAAGGGCTGGCTTTTCTTGTGAGCAAACAGTGCTGCAGAAGCTGATTTTAATTAAGTAAAGAGATGGAAAACTTTCCAAAAGCACTTCTGGCACTCAGGGTCTGATAGAGGCAGCTTGGCACCACTGGGAAAAGAGAAGGAGCAAGGTGAGTGATAGAAGGAAGGGGCTGTCCTGGGCTTCAGCTCAGTGTCCTGCTCCTCAGGTGACCTCTGCAGGAGGGTGGAGGGGACAAATTTATTGCCAGCATGGGTGCCACCTCCCTGGCCCAGATGTCAGTCATGGGATGTGCTGCAATGCAGAGTTGGAGTTCAGAGATGCCAAAATCAAGCAATTTATTCTCATTTTTAATACACCAGGACAAATTTACTGCCTTAACCCATCCACAGCCTCTTCCCCTCCCATCTCCTCAGCCAAGCAAGGAGGTTCATGGCCAAGGAGTGAATTCTCAGAACAAGGGACACCAGGGCTCCATCAGCTGGATTTATGTGCCCCTGGCACAGCACAAACCAGAGGGACATCGACATCTCCTCCTGCCTCGTGGATCTGGAAAAGGCCTGGGAGGAGTTCTGTCCACCCAAAACCCAAACCACCACCCAGACCCATGGAGAAGAAGGTGAAGAACAACCAGCCACCACCCTAAAAACCTCCATCTTACTTTATATCTATTACTGTGTTCTAAAACCCCAAACTCTCAGTTTCCCACCCTGTGATATCACACACTTCTATCCAAACTCCACACCCACAATCCCAGTTCTGTCATTCCATTTTAGAAGCTTCTCCACTGCCTGGTCAATGCAGTGTTCTCTTGGAGGTCAGTGCCTGGCAGCACAGAAAGTCTGAAACTGTCACCATCCAGGATTCCAAGAGTTCCAGCCAGGACACAGAGGAACAGAGAGGAATGGCTGGAGCAAACATGGAATGGTCTCTGCTGGAGCTTCCATCCCCACTGGAGGTGCCTGGGAGGGGTGAGGATATGAGGACACAGTGGTGTGGACCAGGAGCTGTTTAGACCCAGCCATCTCTCTCCTGCTTTCATTAAACCCCACACAGAAACAATTAAAACCCTGTCTGGGATTATCCTGTAAGGTCTGTTTATCCCTGTATAGCCAAATACTTATTTACTTTGTTTATTAGCTGTGTTTACTCATCAGCTCTACCTTCTGAGCAGCCTCAAACCTCAGTTTGTTTTAGTCTTTACACAAGCAACATCTGTCACAAGCTGCTTCCTCAGCCTGCCCCTTTTCTACCCCTCAACTTGCATTTTCTGCTTTCCAAGGTCATTTTTAGGCGTATGAAAGGAGAATAAAATGAGGATCCTGTGCAGAATTCCCCCTTCCCACAGCTGAACAAAGCAGGAAGCAAAGCAGAAAATAGATCTTGGAAAAATATCCCAGCCACAGCCTTCACTCCAAGAGGGGTGAATGGGAATGGTCCATGGAACCAAGTGGAAATTTCTGTTGGAATCTTCATCCACACTGCCAAGGTCTCTGCTGCTGGCTTTAAAGAGGTGCCAGGGAAACACGAGAGGTTTTGATCGAGTCACAAAACCTGCTCATCCCCAAAGTGCTTCTTTGGCCAACAGCAAGGAAATCTGAAGGGAAAAATAAAAGAAATGAAGGTTTTTTCAAGAATGTTTCCGATGTGTTTGTGACCTTCCATCTGGATTACTGCAAAGTGTGGGAAGAGAATAGGCTGTGCCTGAAATTCCAAAGCTCTGCTCAGGAGTGTTCTGGGTCAGACAGAGACACAATTCCCTCCCCAAACCCTTCTGCTGACAGAGAGGGGAGCTGCAGGGTGACATTTTCCAAAACCATCCCTTCATCCCAGCTAATCAATTCCTTTGCCTAATCTATAAGGGTCATTGCTTAATTTTGGAGTCAGAATGTAAATGAAATGTCTCAAAATGGTAATTCTCAAACATCTGCAGTTATTCCATAGGAGAAAGCCTAAGGATAGCAGCTCTGAATGGTGACATAAAGATTTTCCCTTAATTTAGGATTAACTAATGAAATGCTCTCAATTAATACAAGCTAATTACAAATAAGCAAGTTTCCTCCAAGTTGCTCCAGTGTGCATCAAGTTCCTCATGGTATTTTCTGCAGGACAACAGAATATCCATAATCACATCCCATTAAAAGGCTTTAAAGACACTCTTTTCATAATTTCCCATGTGTTGCATACGATTGTTGTGGAGATTGTTTTCAATGCTCCAATCCAGAGTGGGTTCCACCATGCTGGAGGTTGTCCAAATATTTATCCCAGCTCCAAAGAGTTTATCATAATTGTGATAATTCACTTGTGGGGAAATTTGGAAGGAATGTGAGATGGGATCTCTGAATTGTTTTTGATGATGTGATTTATTTTACTTCTACATAGGCAGGAAGCGTGAGTTTGGCTCACATCTTCACTGCATGGCTCAGAAGGTCACAAGACCCTTAGTTACAAGACCTTTTAAGGATTTATTGACCAATAAAACACTGTCAACAAGGGTATTTATGTTTTTGACCCAATCCTTAAATATTTCATCTTATGGACCCATGTTACAGTGTGAGCTTTCTTGGCCAATCATTTTATTACACACAAACCCACAGTGCTGCATTCTAAACTCCTGGTTTACCTCTGTAATTACTTTTATTTTTTCTATATCTTAAACTCTGAAACTTGAAACTTCTTTTTAACTTAACGTGTCTCTGCTTTAAACTATAAATCCACATTCTCGCTTCCAGCACCTGAGTTTAGGAGCCTTTTCCAAGGTCTCAGATCAAATCCTGGGTTTCATTCCAAGCTTTGGCTTACAGGCCCAAAGTTCTGAGAATTCCTTGCATTTCAGATTTCAGCAATAATCTCAGGCCAGCGAAGCCTGTAACAAAAAAGGGATGAGGAGACAATGGTGGAGGGATAAGCACTTTATGGTCATGAATGATGCTCAGGAAATATGATTTGTGTTCTGAAATTAATGAGACAAAGATAGGGAATGAATGCCCAGCACATCCTCGTCTACAGAATATTTTCCAGCCCATTTCCATAATTGCAAAAGCGTTTTAGGCTCTTAACCAGCAGCACAAACAACTTTTGGGTGATGACCTTTCTCAGCCTCACTTCCAAGTTTGGTGTTGGCCAAGCCCCGTGGACGTTAAGGATGATCTCCTGTCCTGTGCCACAAACAATTCCAAGCTCCTGGAATTTTCTGCAATCCTGCATTGTCCCGGTGTCAGATGCTCTGGTTCAGAGGCACCAGTGAGGGAAAAGGGAAGGAAAAGGTTCACGTTTGTCCCGGAGTCCTGCAACAGGCAAAGGTGGTGGAAATAAAAATTGGTGATTCTGAACTGGCTGAAAGGGGAAATTTACATTTCAGGGACACTTTGAACATTGAACCCTGAAATTTACATTTCAGGGACACCTTCCACTACCCCAGGTTGCTCCAAGCCCTGTCCAGCCTGGCCTTGGACACTCACAGGGAAGAATTCCTTCCCAATATCCCACCTAAATCTCTACTCTCTCACTTTGAAGCTTTTACCCATCAATCCTTTCTCATGTCATCAGTACTCGCTCTAGATTTTAAAAACTCAAAGCAAAATTTAAATGACTTCTGATTTTCTCTCTCCAGAAAGAAAATAAAAAGGACAGACAAAAATACTTTTCCCACCCCCTAAATATTTTTCTAAGCAATTCCCAGTTTGTCACCAAAGCCACCTGGCAGATTCCTGATTGCAGAGGGGAAACCTCAGCTTCCAGTCTGCTCATAAAAGGTAATTCCCAGGGAACACTGATTTTTAATGATATTTAAGATATTGAAAGTTTCCCTTGCTCAAAGTCAACAGAAAGTTAATTTTTGGGTAAGATCAAGAATAGAAAGATTCAACACTGGAGGAGATGGGTCTGGATAATTATCTGAGTACATCAGAGGAGTTCTGTGATAGGAATTATCCTGGTCATTACCAGTTGTGCCAATCAGTAATTCCACACTGGGGATAGGAACTCAGGATAGAAATTGAGGGAGGTTTTGTTGAAGTATCAGTGCACTTCATTTACCTATTGATTCCACGTTTCTGAGCTTGCTTCCTAGTTTATTTTTCTTTTATTTTTCCCATATTACTCAGACAGTGAACACAGATGTATGTGCAGAGTTACAGCACTGAATGTGCCCAAAAATCTTTAGGCAAAAGTCCATTTATTTCAGATTCAAGAAATAGAATGATCTGACTTTATTAAAAAAAGGAAGATTGAAAACTCTGTGAGGTGAGACACTTTTAAATGAAAACCCATTAAATTATTTACTGTGGTAAAATAAGTGTTTAATGGAGAAACATTTAAAATTTAATTGAGTGCTGAGATTATTGGGTGAATTATGTGAGGTGCCCACATGAGGTGCAGCTTTCTCTTGCAAGTGAAAACACTCAGAAAAACATGTTTATAAAATTATTTTGAAAAAACAACGAGAAAATAATGGAATATTTCTTGTAAAATGTTCTGTTGTGCTATTACTCATATCAGTAGAGAAAATTAAACTGAATAATTTGGGGGAAGGGGGGATGAGTGGAGCTGTGCCTAAATTTGAGGATTATGCCTGAAAGTTCTGTTTGGAATTATAGATGGATAATTAAATAAGGTATTTAATCTGCTATGTAATCTGAGTTTAAGTAACTAACTGACAACTCTAAATAAAATTTGCCATGGAATCCCAGACTGGTTTGGAAGGACCTTAAAACCCAAGTAGGGGCTTTAAGAACCAAAAAGCCCTGCACCCACGGGCAGGGACACCTCCCACTGTCCCAGGTGCTCCAAGCCCCAGTGTCCAACCTGGCCTTGGGCACTGCCAGAGATCCAGGGGCAGCCACAGCTGCTCTGGGAATTCTATTCCAGCCTCTCCCCACCCTCCCAGGGAAGAATTCCTGCCCAAAATCCCATCTAAATCCACCCACTTTCTGTTTAAAGCCATTCCCTGTTTCCTGTCCCTCCATCCCTTGTCCCCAGTCCCTCTCCAGCTCTCCTGGAGCCCCTTCAGGCCCTGGCAGGGGCTCTGAGCTCTCCCTGGATCCTTCTCCTCTCCGGGTGAGCACCCCCAGCTCTCGCAGCCTTTTGTTGAGACACTTTTCTCTGCTGTTCTCCAGTCCTGGATAATTTTCCAGAACAATCTCCTCCAGTGGCTGCAGCCCCTGTTGTCTTTTTGCCTCATGTGAATTTACTCCCTCCAGGTCAACACAGAGGGGCTTTAAAACTGGAAATCCTCCACTTCCCATGGATTAATTTCTTTGCAAAACAAGGAGAAATTACAGTAACTAAAAAAACCCAACCAAACGTAGTCATGGACTGATGAAAAATTTTCTGGGAAGCACCAGCTGAGTCAGACATACAGGATCCTTCCAGACTATTTCCAGTTCATTTATAGCACTTGAGAAAATATTCCTAATATTAGACCTTGCCAGACAATGTGTCAGATTGCCACTCTAATTCCTCCACCAGCAACACACATCCTTTTCCAGCTGACCACATTTGTGTTGGTTAAAAACCCATTAATTTTTTGGTGTTATTTTTAAATTGCAAATTTATTTTAGATTTGCTGTAGAGCTAACATAAGACAGTCCTAATTTTTTCCTCACAGCACATTATTTTATTAATATTTCCATCTAGCTAGAGATTTTTCAAAACAGGGTTTTAAAAAAAAACAAAACAAAAAAAACCCGAACTAAAACAGAATGATTAATAATGACATATTTTTTTAAAGAAAAAATAGTTGAGGCTCATGGTTAATATCAAGAAGTCCAGAGAGATTATGCCCCTTGTCCACAGAAAACTAGGAATATAATCTTGATGAAGATGTCCCTGCTTATTGCAGGGGATGGAATAGACAGCCTTTAAGCTCCCTTCCAACCCAGCCCAACCCAGCCCGACCCAACCCAACCCATTCCATGATTCCCTGATCCAATATCCACCTCAGGCTTTAAGACCTTTCCTTTAAAATTCTTACCCTCTACCAAAAAGAGAATATATTAGAAAATGTTGCCATTTTAATGCTAAGAGAGCCACCCTCAAGCTGTCTAATCCAGCCACGCTGAACTTTGCTGTTAAACTCAGTAATTAAGCTCAGTCTCAGCTGAGAACCAGATTTCAGCCCGGAGTGAAAACAAGAGGCTGAATTAGAAAAACCCTAAAAATAGAAATTCCGCACGCAATCACCGCCACAAACCTTCACTGGGGCCCCTGTAGGATCATAAAAGACATTTAGTAAACAACAAGGTGCCTAATGATGCAGGGAGCTTTTCATCCAGCACTTAGAGACAACTCACTACACATAATTAGAGCATTACCAGAGTCATCCGGCGGCGACGACAGCCATCCACAAATATCACCTGCCTCCAAATCCAGCAGCAATTCCGGTTGCTTTATGTGCAGAGCTTTAAAATTCAGACAGAGAAGATGACAAAAACAAAGCTAATGACAGAGTTCACATCTTGTTTTGGAGAAGCAGAGAAATTTGGAAGTGGATTTTTTTCTTCTCCTGCGTAATTTGCTGAGTTTTGTAATAAGATCTTATGGTAGAACCAGATTATTTGGGTGTTTGTTGGGAAAAAGTGGTGTTTTCTACCCCTCAGGAAGTAGTTCATTGGTACACTTGGGGATAACTCAATGTGCATTCACAGGAATCTCTTCTTGGCCTGATTCTATTCAGTATTTCCATTTCTTTAAAAATTACAATGCCACAAAATAGAAAAGTACCCAAACAACCAGAACTGAAGATTGCCACAGGAAAATGATTAAGTGGGACACACGCAGAAAGGCAAAATTCAGGTAGGAGTGGCTTTCTATGCAGTGATTCTTCAGGAATTGCTGGAAGAGGGAGGATATTGAATGTGAACTGTTATTGTGACTGCTGCAGAAGAGAGGCTTAATTTAAGAGATCATTTCAGAAAGGTCACAGCTGAACTGTAGAGGTTCAGAAAACCCCCACGACTCTTTAACAAGAAGTTTAAAGTTCTGATTTAGTTTAATATAAGAAAAGGATGACTAAGGAAGGCTGTTTGAGGGGTGTAAACCACCAACCAGCTGTTCTTGTCCACTGGCAGTGAGGAAAATGAGACCAACTCAATGGCAACAGGAGACATCTGTAGAATTCCTAATTGCTCTTGCAGGAGCTGTCTAGACTTCCTCATTGCCAGTGTCTGGAGCATTGCTGCTGGCTGTTGTCACAGCAGGATTGTTGTCTGACTCGGTGTTTAGAAGAATGGTTTTGCTTGGAGGCAACACAAGATCTGGGCCTGAACCATCTCTGGAGTCTCTTTCGGCTTCTGCTTGGGAGGAGTTGATTTTTCTGAGCCACAACATCAAACCCCCCATATTTGTTGGTTTAGTGCTGTTTGTGCCAGGCAGGAGCCACCTGGGAGAAGGAGGAGGAGAAGAAGAAACCTCTTTTGAAGCCCAACATGGTGGTGACACACGGGAGGCCTCGGCCTTGCTGACTGAGGCCTGGATTGGAAAGACAAAATGGAAATCCACACTCTCTGTTTAGTCAGTGGGAAACAAATGGTTTCACAAGCCTGGATTTTCCAATTCTCCTTGTTATTTTTCCCCCTCAGGGCAGTCCTTTCCCGCTTCTAAAGTCTCACATTACCATGGGAAACTCGATGGAAAAGAGGGGGCATTGTTAGCTTGGGAGATATGGAGAAATTCCTGAAGGGAAAACATTTTAATTCCTGAGGTGTAATTTGAAGGTGCTGCTCATGGCCCACTGTAGTCTACAAAAAGCTTTTTAGATGTGTAAGAATTAACTGGTTACTGCTATATTAACAAATTCCTGCAAGGAGAACACAAAGGGTACACCAAGGAGCGCAGAAATCACAGAAATCACTCTTCTGAAAGCTGGAAGAGCTGAGTTCATCAACAATGTAGAAAACCTTTGACTGAGTCAACACACAGCATTTTTTTGAAGTATTTGGCTTACGCAGTTCAGGAGTCGATTTGCTGTCAGAATATTTGTTCTGGACCTGTCAGGAATCTCCTGTAGGAGTAACAGCTCTGTTTGCAGAAATCTCCACTAAAAATCACCACCATTTCTGCTAGCTGGTCATGTTTCCTAAATCCAGAGATATTTTCTCAGTCTGCCTTCAAAATTGACCAGGTATCCCTAAGGAGGACTTGGGAGAAGAAGTCAATTTATGACCTGATATTTAGCTGGTAATCTGCTAAATTACAGCAGAAATCATCAGTGAACATTACTTTTGTTTTCATTTTTGGATGAGCAGCCTTCAGAAAGCTTCACAACTCTGTAATGTGTGCAAACATCTTTTAAGAGGGACTGTTTTGTCTTTTATTCTATTAATTCCTTTATCAAAGGGGAATAGGAACCCCTGGGTACATTTTATCAGCAAGCAAAACATTGCAATCTGAAATAATCCTGAGCAGAAATCTGCCAAGAACATTGGGAAAACAGTTTTTCCTGGTGGTGTTCATGTGCTGAATCAGAAGTCAGGGAGAAAATAAAGATGTTTGTCATGCCTGACATGCCACCACTTTCATTTTTCCAAAAGGAGCTTTCTAAATCTTCCCCTGAAGTGTCTGTTTGAGTCTGACTGAAGGTCAACACGTTCTTCTTGTGAAATGAGAAGTGCCCAATTACCCTGCAGTTAATGAGGGGACAGTTAATGAGATATGTAGAGAAACACAACTCTGAAATAGTCAATATTGCAGAACTTGTGTTGCTGTCCCAGGATTTGACCCAAAACCCTCTGGGAACCAGCACCATTCCCAGCCCATGGGAGCCTGCTCCAGCCAGCACATCCTCCTGGGACACGTCAACTTTGCTGTGACACAAAATCTGTCCCTTCTTGTCGCTTTTCTGTGTTCAGTGAACAATTGGGATCCACCCCTTAAATGCTCTATTTCTTCTGCCAGACTTGCTGGCAATTAGAAGAGCAATTAGGATTTCTGTGTAGCTCATAATAAACTCTGGTGGAACACAGAGTTCTCCACTGTGCTGGGAATCTGCAGTTTGGAAGATGGATATTCCCAGCCTGTCAGAGACCCAAACTGCAATTTTAAAGTGCAATTATCCTGAGACACTTCACGAGTCACCAGAGAATTCAAACCAGCACGATGCACTTACCTGTGCCAAATACATGTGCACATTTTCAGTTTAAATTTTACTGTTTCATATCCTGATTTCATTGATCAACTGACTTCAAATATTCAATTAATCTTTGTTGGTAAGAAACCCTCTAATTGAGTAGTACTGTCATAATCTATAATGATCTTTATGGATGCTCAAAACAGGCAGGTGTCCAAATATCTCCCTGGAATGAGTTTTTTGTTTAGTTATGGAATATCTTAAATTTCAGAATATGGTCTGGATCTTTATCTGCTTCTGGAAGTATACATTGATTTATGTATCAGATCCCAAAATCACAGAATCATTTTGGGTGGAAAAAACCTCTGACAACATCAAGTCCAAGCTGTGCCCAATCCCCACCTTGTTCCCAGACCAGAGCTCTGAGTGCCACCTCCAGGAATTCCTGGGACACCTCCAGGGATGGGCACTCCAACCCTCCCTGGGCAGTTCCAAGGCCTGAGCACCCTTTCCATGGGGAAATTCCTGCTGGTGCCCACCCTGAGCCTGCCTTGGTGCAACATTCCCTCTCCTCCTCTCCCTGTTCCCTGGGACAGAGCCTGACCCCCCCCGGCTGTCCCCTCCTGTCAGGAGTTGTGCAGCAACAAAGTCCCTCCTGAACCTCCTTAAAATAGACCCAACAATAGAAAAAAGAAAAAAAAACCAAAAAAACAAACAAAAAAAAAACCCAAACAAACAAACCCAAAAAACAAACAAAAACCAAAACCAAGAAACTGAGGTGAAATCCATAAAACAAAGAGATTTTCAGTGCTACTCCCATTTGGTACCTGCAGCTCCATCGTGGCTCTGGTTACCCACAGAGCAGGGACCCAGCTGTCCCCTGCAGCCACAGAGATGTCACCTGTGCTGGGGCCATCCCAAGTGCCCTCAGAGATCAGGAAATTCCAGCATCATCCCCCAAAGCCACATTTCTGGAGCTCCCAGGTCATGCCCACGCTGCAGGCCGGGTAAAGCAGCGGCCACGTGATGTCAAGGGGTGCCTTCCAAATTCCCCATAATCCCTGCAGAAGTCTGTCCCTGGGGAAAAGAGTGCCCCTGGCTCACTGCAGCTTCATCGTCCCCTAATCCTCCTTTCCAAGCAGGATTATTGTGCAGCAAAGAGAGAAATTTCTCCTCCTGGCTGAGTTTCCATGGGTGACTTGAGTGTGTTTTACCTCTCTCGTGGTGGTGTCAGCAGCATCCCTGGCCAGGTGTGGGGCTGGATTCCCTCTTTTCCCCACTGGCTCTCCCTTGTTTTGCAGGGAATCCATTGAAATGAATGGCACTGCTGGGAGAGAACATGACATAATCTGCACCAGTGCTGCAAAGTGTTTTATGGCCTGAATTCCCTCCCAGAGGAAAATTTTTGCAGCCAATTAAACCAATGGATTCAAATGTGTTTGTTGGTGTTGCTGAGCAGTGAATATTCCACTCAGGAATTCCAATGGATATGAGGAATAGGACATTCTTAGGGTGTGGAAAGTGCACAGACAACACAGTTCCAATTCTGGGATGATTTAAGGTCCAATACCTGCTGTCAGCTCATGACAAACCAGGTCCTCCCTAAGCAAAACCAATATTTTAGTGCTGCCTAATTGGATCATTAGAGAAATGTTTGTTTCCAAGGAAAAAGCAGAAACAATTAATTTGGTCTCACATCCCAGAAGGTTGTTTTGGGAAAAATACCCCACACCACAAAGAGCTTCAAGCAGGAGTTGTGGGCTGCTGGGTTGAAACCAGCTCATAGAAAACTTGGAATCACTTAAAATTTCATCATTATTTTTTAAAAATCATGTCTTTAATTGTTTTAAATCTATTAATGAGGAAAAAAAATGGGTTAGGTTTGCCCTGAGCTGAGTCTGGTGACAAAAGCCAGGGAGAATTCTTGGTTCAAGGTGCAGGACAGAGGCTGTAAAGAGCCACAGAGCTCTGGAGTGTCCAGAGAAGGACAACAGGAGAGTTCCCACCCCTGGAGGTGCCCAGGGAGCACCTGGAGGTGGCACTCAGAGCTCTGGGCTGGTGACAATGCAGGGACTGGGCACAGCTGGGACTCGGTGATCCTGGAGGGCTTTTCCAGCCTCGAGGATTCTGTGGTATCACAGGCACAGGTTTGGTGGGTGGCAAATCTCCTCAGGCCAAAGCTTGGAGAAGGGGTCCTGAAATTCCTCATGGCTTCAGCTTGCTGAGAGATAAAAAAAACCCCAATAAATACACAAAGTGAATCACAAGCACAAAAAGTCAGTACCTGAGTCTGGGGCCAAAGGAGATCAGCACCTGTAAGGGAAATGATTTACTCTGACATGAAACACATCTCCTGCTGCTCTCCCGGTGCCCAGACTGCAATAAATCCTGTCTCTCCAGCACAGGATCAATTGGGAATCCCCCCTGAGCACGGAATTGTGCCTCTGAGCCTCACCCTGCATTTACAACATTTCTCTTCCCAGTGATTGTTCCATCAGCTTTAAAAAGCTGAGCTGCATTTTTCTGGCTGCTGCAGGAAACCTGAAATGAGCATTCCGAGCACAGGAATTGCCTCAAAACCCACCATGGCCATTGAGATGTCAATGCTGCCACTGCTGAAGCTTTAACAAAATCAGGAGTAAGGAGTTGATGGAACCATCCCAAAATTTTGGCACCAGGACCCAGAACTGCAGCCTGTGCTGCCCTCAGAACCCAGAGCTGTCAGGGTTTGCTCCAGGGACTCAGCAAAACGTTGGACACCGATAAAAACCCATGGATCTGAAAAGGCAAATTCATTTTAATGTATCTCAAATGTCCAATTAATTTTGCCGTTAATTGAAAAATAATCAGCTACAAACCTAGGGGTGTCTCAGCTGCAGAGGAATCTGAGGTGGTCACACCAGTCCATGAAGGTGGAAGGTGATAAAAATGCCTCATGATCTGGCCACCTTTGTTTAACCGGATATTTCAGGCAAAAAGCATTAATTGCTTTATTATCATGCACCTCAGTTTGAAAAAGAAATGAAGCATACAGATAATTAATTACTTTCTGTTCTGAAATCATGTTGACCTCAAATATCACTTCCAGTTTAGCTGTGTGTTAAAACCCCCACTATAATTTTTTTCTGTGCAAAGCCTCAGTCCCATTTATTAACCAGCTGGTGGCAGTGTTTTCATTAGGAAAAGATAAAAGGCATCCTACTCATTTCTCAAAGAATCCACTCTTTCTGCTATTAAAGTGGGAGAATCTTCCTTGTTCCTTGGTTTCCTTTATTCAAATTCGAAGAAAATCCATACAGGATTAAAAACTCCTCAGTCACTGCTGCAGAATCCTCAGTTTTTTACAGGTTATGGAGTATTTTACTGCCCTTTGGAGCCTGCCTGCTGTTCCTGCTGCTGGAATTCTGGTGTTGGAGGGCTCCTTGCTTTCCTCTGCAAGTTAGTTCAGATTTCAAACAGAGGTGTTGGAACGAAATAAAACCATGGCAGATTTAATCTTGGCTTCTGCCCACTGGATTTGTGGGATTTGTGTTTGGGGAGAGAGGTTGGAAATTGTTTCTGGAAAGTGGGGGCATGGCAATATTCCCTTGCTCTCCCCGCACATCCAGCAATGGATCCTTCCCATCCCCCTCCTGCATCTTCATTTAAACCAGAACTGTGTGCAGGAGAGCTCCATCTCTGCTTGTGGTATTTATTAAACAGAGATAACAGTCCATCAGCATTTAGCAGGAACAGCTTGCAGCATCCAGCCTGGAAATACCTTCCCAACCCCTCCCTTCTGAGCTGCCAGCAATGCACCTTGCCACGTGGTATTTCCAGTTTTCCAGCCTGGAATCACAGGTACAGGTATTTTGAGGGATAACTGGAAGCCATTCCATGTGCTATTTCCAGTTTTCCAGCCTGGAATCACAGGCACAAGGATCCTGAGGGATCAGTGGAACC
Organism: Hypocryptadius cinnamomeus; assembly: GCA_013400635.1. Taxonomy (NCBI): domain Eukaryota; kingdom Metazoa; phylum Chordata; class Aves; order Passeriformes; family Zosteropidae; genus Hypocryptadius; species Hypocryptadius cinnamomeus. The sequence goes on from VYZP01071129.1 coordinate 26,520, forward strand.
CATTCCACGTGATATTTAAAGATTTTCAGCCTGGAATCACAGGATTCTGAGGGATCAGTGGAAACCATTCCAGGTGATATTTCCAGTTGTCCAGGCTGGAATCACAGGCACAAGGACCCTGAGGGATCAGGGGGAGCCATCTGACCCCTGTGCCTGGGAACACCATCCCCCTGCCAGCACAAGGAACCCGACCCCTCCTCCCTGTGGGTGCCAGCCGTGCCATCTGCACCAGCTCCATCTGCTCAGGGGCACCTCCAGCCTGCACAGATGTACCCAAAACTGCTGCCAAGGCGTGTGGGAACACCTCCTGGAGGGCTGGGAAACACACCATGCTAGAGCTAAGGTGGAAAAAAAGGATAAAACTCTTCTTTTTGTTGCAGGAAAAGCTCCAGCAGCTCCAGCAGGCAGTGGATCCCGACTGCTCCTGTTCCCCTCCCCATTCCCCCCATCCCACCCAAACCAGTGCAGGTGCAGGAGCTGCAGGGATGATCCTCCATGGGGCATGTCATGGGGTTTGGGAAAGCCTGCTGAGCCCCTGGGAGTTCCTGCAGTGCAGTTTGGGCATGGCCAGTTGAGGTGGCAGCTCTCCAAGGCTGGCACTTCTCTCTCCTCTTAGCACCAGGAGCGCTCAGCTTGCTTTGGAAAACAAGGAATAAACACTTGCTAATATCAATAAACCTGCTGGGCTTTTCGAGTCAGTGCTTTGGGAGACTGGCAGAGCTTTTTTCCAGGTTTTGCCATAGTTTTCAGCTTGGATTTGCTTCTTCTTTCTTGTCCTGGAGACCAGAAATCAGTGCAGGTAATGCTAAGGTTAAAAATACACAATAAATGGAAAAAAACCAAGCACACCTGTGTGTGTCCCTTCAGGAAATTTGTCATGCAGCTCGGCAGAGAGGTCACAGTGACAACTGGATTTCGGTGTCACTGGTGGCTTCCAGGGCTGGGAAGGACATGGGACATGGGATGTGTGTCCAGGTGGGTGAACATCCTGGATCTGCCCCTGAAGGAGAATGGAGCAGGAGCTTGACAGCTGGCAGGGAATGCTCCTGACTGTGACTCTGTCAGGAGTGATTGATTTCCACAGATCGCTTCATTCATTATGATCTAGCATTTTCCAATGGAAAACTGTTTGGAGAAAAGTCCTGGCCAGCCTGATTTCAACCCTTCCGGGGTTTATTTCATTCCTGGCCTTTTTCAATTCTTGGTGAGCGCAAAATATCTGCATTTATTGCATCAGTTTGGAATAAAATCTGCCCCTAAACCCCCCTAGGATACACATTTCATTGTCCCTTTGTCAAGTTAAAAAAACCCCACCGTAAATATTTCTCCGTGAATAAGTCATTGATGTTTCAATCATGTTTGCATTTGCATCCACCTTGGTGTCCTCCCCTGTGAATATTCCTGGGAGCTGCCTGAGTGATCAAAAAATTAAACATTGCAGTCTGGAGTGTTTTGGGAACACCTTTCATGTTTATTCCCCAAGCCCTTCTCCCTGCAAAAGCAGCACTGGTCCCAGGGTGTGGATTGGTGGTGACACCATAAATGTGAAATCCACAGAAATTTGCTGGTGGGCAGCAAGGGAAAACAAATCCCCCAAATCTGCTGGTGTCGAAATCACAGAGCAGGACCTCACCCTGGGACCATTCCCTGTGTTCACTGCTCTTTGATATTAATGCAAATATTGAATTTTCCTCTTTTTTGGGCATCTTTGATATTTTTAAAGCACGTTTATTGCAATAGGAAGTGGTAACAGATCCAGATGTGTTTACTTTACTTAATCTGAGTGTTTTAACAACTGCCATGAAATATTCTGTATTTAGAGTCTACCTTTCCATGGATAACAGAATCATAGAATGGCAAAGGTCAGAAGTGGTCACAAGGGATCATCTGATCAATCCCAATAAATGTTCATCCCACTGAAAGGCAGGAAGGAAACTGATGAAGCCTCACCTGGGGGAGGATTTGAGAAAAAAAATGGGATTTGAGGCTCGGATTTGGCGTCTCCTGGAAGCTCAGCTGCATTTGCTGCTTTTGAAACCCCCAAATTTCAGATGTTCCTCTACTTTTCTACTCCACATTCTGTTCATCCAGAGCCAGTCCTTATCCCTCCATCTCCCTGTGCTGCTTTCCAGTCCCTTTGCTTGGATTTGCTGACGTTAGAGGGCACTCTCCCATTTTCCTGCTTTTTTTCCAAGGTATTTTAACCGGCTCCTGTCGCAAAGTGCTTCGGCAGGCTGGGGCTGAGGGCACAAACTTGCTCCAAACAAAAGCTGCGATTTTCATTTTAAAACTACTATAGTTCTGGGAAATCTTCTCTCAAAAACGACTTTTTTACGATATCTGTATAGCTGGGAGGGTGGGCAATTCATAAAACCTCAGACACATGAAATATTTCCTGTTGCAACAGTTCTCTGTGAGGGATCCCTGATTTTCCAGCTGGAATTCATGGGAATTAATGCAGTGCAGCCCTTCCTTGACATTGCAGGGTATTAAAACAGAGGTGGATAAAAGGTGACTACGAATTTTGTGTGATGAATATCTCCTAAATCCTCCAACCTCTTCAATTCACTTCCAGGAGTGTTTTGAAATTACAGATGAGCCAAAAAAAAAAAAAAAAAAAAAAAAAACAAC
>VYZP01071129.1:29167-73453 GCA_013400635.1 Hypocryptadius cinnamomeus
AAAAAAAAAAAAAAGGAAAAGACCAAAAGTTGCTTTAAGTTGCTTTAAAATGTGTAGGAAAAGTGTTTCTGAATCAGCCCAAGGAATGCCTCACAGCCATAAACCCACAAAGCATCCAGAATGCCATTCCAACATCCACAGTGGCAATATTCATATATCAAAGGCGAGGTGCTGTGAGCTTCCAACTTTTTTTAGGATGGCATTCATCTTTCTGACAAAAATAATCATGGAATGCTAACCTGCAGCAGCTTCAGGCTCGCTAGGAAAATATTACCACTTCTCCCATCCCCAGTCACACCTAATTTAAAAAGCTAAGCTCATGACTATTACAAAAAAAAAACAGACAAAAACCAAAATATACCAAAGTCACCAGAGACTTTTATCTCCCCTGGAACTTTTTCTTGCAGAAGTTGCAGGACAAAACTCACCCCCAAAATATGGGAATTAGAGATCCAGTTTTAACCCTTCCTTGCTGCTCTGGGAATCTCCCTTGTGCCACTCCCTGGTTATCCGTTGTTCCCCGCAGTAATGTTGACACAAATTAATTTGCAGTGTCTGGATGCCACACAAATTCCAAGTGGGAGCAGAAAACCCCATCAATAGAACAGTGGAAGGAAAAAGGACAAGTTCAGAATTTTGGACGTAAGAGCCAAGTGCAGAAGCAGAATCAGTCAGAATCCTGCCCAAGGTGGCACAGGGAATGTGGGGGAGTTTCCTGTAGGAAAAGGAGAAATGCTCCCACTTTTTACTGAATTTTTGTGAGGCTCCGTGTCAGGCATGCAGCATTCCTGCCTGGAAAACTCCTGGATTTGTGTTGGCAACTCCACAGCACCAAAATATTACCAGAGCAGGAAGAATCACTCCCCTCTCCCCCTCTGGCAGGTGAAATCCACTTTTTATTTACAGGGAAAGTGAAGCATTTCCTCAAGGTCAGGCTTTCATGAGTGACTCAGGAATCAGAGCTGTCAGCCACCCGAGCAGAACCCCCTGGGTTTGTTCCATCAGTCAGGAACGAGCACCAAACTCCCTGCTCCTGCTGACCAGGGCCTTTTCTATTGATTCAACATGGAATTGAGGAAATCACACAACTGTGCTGCAATCACCAACAAAATATATCACAAAACTATGGAGACACTGCTTGCAGTGACCGCTGGTGAATGCCAGGGATGAGTCATGTGGGAACCCTTCCATCCCATGATTCCAGGATAATGAGGGAGATTCATTTCTTTGCACGATTTGCACACAAAATAAAATTTCTGCATTTGCTGGAAAGGCAGTCAATAAATATTGCTGTGGAGTAAAAGCTCCTGGCAGCTGGAAAGGAGCTGTAAGGAACAGCAAATGGTGTGATGGGATCATGGAGTCCCAGACTGGGTTGGGTTGGAAGGACCTTAAATCCCATCCAATTCCAGCCTTCCACTATCCCAGGCTGCTCCCAGCCCGTGTCCAGCCTGGCCTTGGGCACTGCCAGGGATCCAGGGGCAGCCACAGCTGATCCAGGGACAGCCCTGTGCCAGGGCCTCCCACCCTCATTTATTAATAATCATTAATGAACAATCACATCTTGCAAAACACTCTGCAATTAATTTGTCAAATGAAAATGTCTTCAGCCATGAGGCTCTTAAAAATTATATATATTTTTTAATGTTGTATGACTAAACTAATCTAAAATACAAGGTATTTTACCTAAATAAAAAGCTGAATTATTGAATATGCCTTTAAAAAACATCCAGCTCAGGCCAGTGACCAAACAATCCAGTTTATAAGGCTACAGCATCTATAATATCATTAATTAAGCAGTTACAGGCTCAGAGGTACAGCCTTTGACAGGTGAACAGCACGAGGCAGGCAAGGCGAGTGCTCTGTGCCAAAACACCTGAATTCATCCTGAGAACACAGGGAAGATAAATGTAACTCATTTCCTGAACACAAGCACGTAAATGACACCTTATTTGTTGATCATAAGGAGTGATTTGTAAAGTTCAAGTACCAAAATATGCAAATTGGCACCACGCTCCACATGCAAAAGAGCAAAGGGATCCTGGAGAGCTCATCCTCACATGGCTTCTGCCTAACTCTGGAAAAAGCCACTCTGAGGAGTTCAAAAAGTGCAGCACAAACACCTGGGCACCGACGGCAGAAAATTCAGGAAATTTAGTGTAGAAATTTAGGAAAACGCCAGCTTGATAGAGAAAATATTTGGGTGGTTCAAAGGGCTTTGGTGGCCTCCTCGAGCTGTGTGGATTTGATGTGGAGTTTGTGTCTGACAGGGCTTGCCCAGCTCCTGGCAGGCAGGAGCATCCATGAGGATGATTCTTGCAGGAGCTAAGCTTTGATGGTCCTCATGGATCCCTTCCTGCTCAGGATATTCCATGAGAAATCCAGTGACATTATCATTAATATCTGCAGAGAGGCAAAGAAAATACAAAAACACCCCACCTTTGCAACAGGGAAAACATCGATTTTTTTGTTCATAATTATCTTTTCATAGCCCAGTTCCACCCACATGGGGCAATTATCTTCTTTCCTTTAAGGTTGTGTAAATTAATCAACATGAACGTTTTACATAATTCATTATATAATTTCCCCCCATTTTTATTCTCACATACTCTTCTTTCCTCAAGTTGAGAGCCATTTGTTCTTTTTAATTAATTGATGATTTTTACTTGAAAATGAAGTAAAAAATACCCCTCTGCAACATGATAACCATCATCTACTGAGAGTGTGATTTTTAATTATAAAATAAAGCAAAGCAGAGCTGGGGGGGCTGCAATGACTCTGGAATGATGCTGAAATCACTGATTTTAACAATAAATTATATTCTTTCCTTCGAGGTTATATAAATTAATCAAAAGATCCATTTACATAATTCATTGTATATTTCCCCCCATTTTTACTCACATGTACACTTCTTTCCTTGAGTTGAGAGCCATTTGTTCTTTTTAATTAATTGATGATTTTTACTTGAAAATGAAGTAAAAAATACCCCTCTGCAACATGATAACCATCATCTACTGAGAGTTTTAGTTATAAAATAGTATTTTTAGTAAAATAGCAATTTTTAGTCATAAAATAAAGCAAAGCAGAGCTGGGGGGGGAGGGGGGAAAAAATGACTCTGGAACGATGCTGACATCACCGAGTTTAACAATAAATTTCCACAGCATCCTCCCAGACCTTGGCTTCAGCCAAGTGTCATGCTGCTAATTAAGATGTTAATGAAGACACAGAGCCAACCACAGCAGCCTGGGCTCCGTGTGGAGCTCCCAGCTCTGGGATTTGGCTGCAGTTTGGAAAGGCCAGTTAAGATTTGGGGGGTCAGGAGAGCCCCCAGGCACAAAGCACAGAAATCTGTGACAAAGCTCTGTGGGCAGGGGAATCTCTGAGTGCTCAGAGCTCTGTGAGGTGCTCCAGGGTTGCCATAGAGACTCGCCAGGTCTGACCAGGAGTGAGCACAAAATATTCTGACCCTGAACATGCCAAATGTCTGAGGCAAAACCTGTGGAAGATGATCCGTCACTCCCTGTTCTTCCAGTGAGCTGGGGATGAAATCCAGGGATGATGTCTGGAGAGCTGCTCTCCACAGCTCGTTTCTTGTCACACTTGGGGGAATCAGAAAAATCAGAAAACCAGAAATTCCCACAGACACTGAAGGGTTTGATCTGCAGCCCTGGGAGAAGCTTGGATTGATGTAAAAATACAATACACAGATATTAAGTAGAAAAATCATAAACTCATATTTCTATAGTTGTAAGTAAGAACACGCCTGAAGTAAGTGAGAAACTGCACTGATAAGATGGTGCAGGGTTTATGGTGTAGGGGTGGGGTTGTATGGAATAAGCTGAGAGTTCTGAAGTTATAACAGAAGCACGTGTGTGCCTGTGAGTCAGAAGCCCATTGGACAAAAGCATCCTCAGTGCAGCAGGAGTGAGTAAAGGTGATGGGTCAGAAAAGCAAAATAAACCCTGTGGCAACTGTCCATTGGGTTAGAAAGTTCTGTATTGCCTTGGAACAAAGAACTGGTGACTGCTCTTGAGCTATGGCCGAATGCTTGCTCCTCTAAAATCTCACAGCCTCTGAGGCTGATGTTTGTCTGAGCAATAAATCATTCTCAGCCTGAAAATAGTCCCATCCCTTCATTTCTAGCAGTGACAATAATAACACGTGTGCTCTGGAAGGTTCACACCAAAGAAGTTGACAAGATGGGTCTCAGCTGATCGAGCTTTTAAGATCGCCTGCTTTTCCAGCATCATCAACCCAATGACTTCAAATCTGGGAAGGAATTAGAAGAAAAAGTCTGCCTATCTCCACAAAGACAGAAAAATTGCCCTAACCCCAAAAATTTCTCTGTACCCCAGCCCCAGAGTGATGTTTGATATTCAGCTGTGTCATTTTTTCGTCACCAAGGTCCATCCTCACCTCAGTTGTTCTCACCAGCCATGGCCCATTGGGGTAGGACAGTGAATTCCAGCTTGTTTCCTTAAAGAAAAATTCCAGCTTCTTTCCTTAAAGAAAAAGGAAAATTCCTGCCATGCTGCTTCACTCCCAGAAACAAATTCAAATATGGTGAGACTGATACAAGGCATATCTTTGACATTTTTTCAGTCTTTCCCCAAACTCTTTCAACATTTAAGCAGACAGCTCATCAATGACATCCTGCATAAATGCTCCATGGTTTGAAGTAATTTTTCATGATGAATCTTTAAAGTGCCAGACTCTCTGATAAGTTAAATTTTGATTTTCTTTATATGACAAATGGTTAATAGTTGTCTTAGAGCCTTTCTGCACAATGATTTTTATCTCTCTTTTATTATGGTAATAATAACATCTAATATACTCTCTCATATCTGTCTTGTTCTTTCTTAAGGTCAAAATTATATCCAGAGTTAAAAGCAGCAAGAAATTTCTCCCTTTCTTCCTCTTGGTAATTTCAGGGAATAAATTACCACATACAGGCAAATAATAGCAAATTAGGAAACCTAAACGTGATATCCATACTTTAATATGTGCTGGGCAATCAGAAACCCGAGTACTGGGATGTCATTACAACGAAGAATTTTCAGGCTTGCAAGTTAATTAGGTGCTATTACATCAGGCTATTTAATTGCCTTCCTTGCCAATAATCTGTGCAGAAGAAGAAAAGTGTTAATTCCTCTTCTTGTCTTTGGGCAGGCTTCGTTGGTGGCGTTTTATGGGATTTGTTCCCTTCAGGACCAGTGGGAACCTCAAACCTTCAAAGGCAGAGATGGTTTTTGGGGGAGCAGAGGAGCAGCAGGTCCTGCTCCTTGGAAGGGCCATTCCAGGGGTGGGGATGGGATGGGATGGGATGGGATGGGATGGGATGGGATGGGATAGGATGGAATGGGATGCCATGGGATGGGGATACAGCTCCCACAACCTCAGGGTAGCATCAGCCCAACCCCAGGGCCCAGCACAGGCTAGTTTATAAATTCATTAACTTATTTATTATCAACTGGTTTATTTAGACAAAGGTAGATCTGAGTAGCCACATCTCCTAATGGATGGGTTCTCTTTATGGCAATGATATCACAGTTAAAAGGAGTTTAATTCTTCAATAAATGCCAAAATAAAAGTAATTTATTCAGTAAATCTAGGGAAATATGGTTTCTAGTTTGAACGAAAATCTAAACTGGCTAAATTGAATTTGGCTGCTCCAAACAGTCATTGCTGAGCTCAGAGATGATTCTCACAGCCCAAAAACGAGGAATCATCACTGGAAATTTATGTCTAAAGCTTCCAGAGGTAGATACAAGTTAGAGCAAAGTAAGGAAAAAAAATCCTTATGGATTCAAAAATTCTTCATGTCCTGTCCCTCAGCCTTTCCAGCTATTGAAACCACCCTTTTCTGTCCCAAAACTCTTCCCAAATCCATCAGACATGACGCTGCTTAATTAAGATGGCTCAATGAAGGCAGTTCCTTATTTTTCAGATGGGGAAACTGAGTAGAAATTATTTTTCTAAAGTCACAGACTGAATTACTCAGCTGAGACTGGCCAGAGCATTCCCACCTTCCCAACTTGCTCCTCAATCCCCACACAAAACATCACTCTTCCTACCCTCTGAACTCTTTGATCTTTTCTCTTTCTGTTAGGTTAGCCAAGAAAAATAATAAAGAAATTCACAAATTATCTTCTCACAGCACCATGAATCCCTGTTCTCCAGAAAGAAATAAAATTAATGACAACACATTAATTATGGTGCAGGTTGGCACCGCTATAGTTGTTCCCATTGTTCACTTTTTATTGAAAAAAAGACATTTTCTGCTATATTTCCAGTTCCTGTCAGCATAAAAATTAATGTGCCTGGCAATGGCCCCCTCAGGTCCTTATTTCCTGACAGAGATCACTGAGGTCACTCTGTTCTCTCCAAAACAAAGCCACCCTTAAAGTTCAGAGATGAGTTCAGCATTGCAGGGCGACTCTTCTGTGGGCTGAGCTGGTCACATCAGCCCTCCAGTGACAGGACTCCTGAAAGGCAGCTGGAAAATCCACATTTTCCAGGCTTGCTCTGGATTTAGGTGATTTAGGTGACTTTTGGCTCTTGGTGGCCTTCTGGTCTCATTGTTTTGTACATGCAGATCCCTCCAGCTGGAGTGTGGCCTGTCAGGGACTGGCTAAATCATAAAGAATGGGATTTTTCCAGCAGCCAGTTTTTCTTGCATCCCTTATTTTTGGAAAAAGGGGATGAAGGTTTATGGGAGCAGGACAACAGCTCTGCAGCCCTCTGGAACATGCCCTGCCCAAAGCCAAATGCCAAAACACTAAATGAGTTACTCTCATTCCTGCACAATAAATGAAAGGGAAGAGCCTGATTTTCCAAGCTCCACACAGAGTTCTGTGGGCTTAAAGATAACCTTGCTCATCCCAGGTTACCAAGGCAGGAATATATTCAATTATGTAGGAAAATGTTAGCAAAAACAGATCTCAAAAACCAAACAAAGGCAAATCTGAATTAGTTTGGGTTTTTTGCTTTCCTGAAAGATAGTTTGGGTGAGGATATGAGCAGGACAGAGCTCTGCCCTGGGACAAAACACCTCCATCCCCACAGCCATGTGCAGATGCAGAATGGATTCATGGAATTATGGAATCACGGGATCACAGACTGGTTTGGACTGAAGGGGCCTTAAAGCTCATCCCATTCCACCCCCTGCCATGGCAGGGACACCTTCCACTGTCCCAGCCTGCTCCAAGCCCCAGTGTCCAACCTGGCCTTGGGCACTGCCAGGGATCCAGGGGCAGCCACAGCTTCCATGGACAACCCATGCACTCACGACCTGTTTTTTGCTTCTGTCACTAGCCAGGAATCATTCCCAGCCCTTCCCTTTTCCATGGCCAAAGGCAGTGAAGTTCTGCTCCTTGGGGAGTCCTGGAGAGATCTGGAGAGTGTTTGAGATGGAAAATTTGCAGGACATCTGGCACGGTTGGAATGCCAGCAGCCAGGAGTGACACAGGGCCATGCCCGGCTGCAGTGTCACCATAGTGCCACCCTGGGCTTGCTCCCATCTGATAGCACCCAAGGATAATAAATATCCAGCACATTCCTCAGGCATTTTTCATGATTCCTAGGATCCCGTGGTTCCTAGGATTCCATGGTTCCTTAGATTTCATGGTTCCTTCGTTCCATGGTTTCTAGGATTTTATGGTTCCTGGGTTCCATGGTTTCTAGGATTTCATGGTTCCTGGGTTCCATGGTTCCTGGGTTCCATGGTTCCTAGGATTTCATGGTTTCTAGGATTTCATGGTTCCTAGGATTCCATGGTTCCTGGGTTCCATGGTTCCTAGGATTCCATGGTTCCTGGGTTCCATGGTTCCTAGGATTCCATGGTTCCTGGGTTCCATGGTTCCTAGGATTCCATGGTTCCTGGGTTCCATGGTTCCTAGGATTCCATGGTTCCTGGGTTCCATGGTTCCTAGGATTCCATGGTTCCTGGGTTCCATGGTTCCTAGGATTCCATGGTTCCTGGGTTCCATGGTTCCTAGGATTCCATGGTTCCTGGGTTCCATGGTTCCTAGGATTCCATGGTTCCTGGGTTCCATGGTTCCTAGGATTCCATGGTTCCTGGGTTCCATGGTTCCTAGGATTCCATGGTTCCTGGGTTCCATGGTTCCTAGGATTCCATGGTTCCTGGGTTCCATGGTTCCTAGGATTCCATGGTTCCTGGGTTCCATGGTTCCTAGGATTCCATGGTTCCTGGGTTCCATGGTTCCTAGGATTCCATGGTTCCTGGGTTCCATGGTTCCTAGGATTCCATGGTTCCTGGGTTCCATGGTTCCTAGGATTCCATGGTTCCTGGGTTCCATGGTTCCTAGGATTCCATGGTTCCTGGGTTCCATGGTTCCTAGGATTTCATGGTTCCTAGGATTCCATGGCTCATGGGTTCCATAGTTCCTGGGTTCCATGGTTCCTAGAATTTCATGGTTCCTAGGATTTTATGGTTCCTGGGTTCCATGGTTCCCACTCTACTCAGCAACCTCGAGACGACCCCAAGAGAACTGAAGTGTTTAAGCGACTTTAAAAACCAGGATGTGTTAAACTTTTCAGCCTGGATAAACACAGGCAGGAATGTGTTTGATCTCCTTGGATCAGCCAGAAATCAACCAGAAAAACCTGCTGTCCCACCAGCACAGCTCCATGCTGGGCTCACTTTCCCCCATGAGCTCAGGGAGGGCATCACAGAGCTGATGACACCAAACCACTTCATTGTAGCATTAAAAACGATCTCCTGAGCTATGATATTTAACAGGGAAATATAAGAAAATATCCATAGAGTGATTTATTATAATTAATATCACAGCTTTGACTGCAAAAGGCATTGCAGAAACACTCTGCCACATTTTCAAGACAAGGGCACAGCTTGTTACACTCAGGGGACACAGCCACAAGTAGAACTCACACGTGTGTAACTCATCAGGTGACCTTTCCTCCACACCACATTTACATATTTCACATCAAATGACTTTTTTCTTGTTTTATTTTTTTTTTCTAACAGGAAATTAAAAAAAAATCCCAGATTTGGCACATTTCATCAGCTAGGTGTTGTCTACCTAAGTCAATTAATTGAGGCACAGGGAGCAGTGCTGATACCCTGCCTTAGAGTGATTTCCCAGGATTCTTCTGGATATGAGATGAGACATCTCCAGAGACTATTTCCTGCCAAAGTCATTTTAAATAACTATATTAAAACACCAGTGGAAGTTACAAGTAGGGCCTGATTCTTTCACCAGTGGCCCTTCATATCACTGGAAACCTGAAATGAAGTGTACTTTAAATCTGTATTAAAATTACCAGTTCAAGTCAACGTGATTTGGGATGGGAAAGCACAGCAATGCCTCGTGCCTGGCAGAGAGGAGGGATTTTGGGAATACTCCGTCCTCCCCATAGGCTGTGTGCACACATCTCCTCAAAGCACGGGATTATCTCTGTATTAATCAAAGAGCAGCTTGATTAAAACCTGTAGCCTGACAAAGGAGGGAAATTAAGCAAATGAAAACATTGATTTCGAGACAAAACTTTATGCCACTGTAACTTCGGGAACAAAGCCCTTCCCGAGCCAGGAATTTGGAATTTGCACGGAATTTTGCTGCTCCATCTGCTCCGCTCGGCTCGCGGCGCTTGGGAAGCGACACCGGGGGACTCTGTCAGAGGTGGCTTTGTCAGAGAAAAGCATCAAGAGGAACTCAAAGCAAGGACTGGAACACCAGATGTCAAAACCTGGGCCGGGCTTTGGGGCATTTGCTCAGGACTTTGCCCTTCGGAAGGAAGTTTTTTTAATTCCCGCTCCGACGCCGTTGCGGAAGGACCTTTTGTGGAGAGGGGACTCCAGGAGAGGCTTCCCAAGGGGCAGCTCCTCACCCCTGCCCACCTTGGAGAGGCAGCTGCTCAGCAGCACCAGGCACGAATCCCATTTCCCATACAGCTGGCAGGCCAAATAAAAAGGGTTGGTGCTCTGGAGATTAAAGGCAAACAAACAAACAAACAAACAAACAAACAAGGAGGGAAAGAAAAAATATATAAGAGAAGGTAAAATTATGGATTTGTGTATTTGCCAGGACTTGTTCAGGATACAGAGCAAAGTATAAACACAAAAGCAATTTATGCTTTGAATGACAGGGATGAGCTGTTATTTTCTAAGGATTTATCATGTTCAAAATCAGATTTTTTCATAGTTTTTTATGCATTTCTGGTCTAAAATACTGATACAATTATGTTTAGGGTATGATATGAATTGGTTTCGGTGATGCTGACCAGCTGTGACACAGTTTCCTTGGAACAGCACGGGTGTTTATTGCTGGAAAATGAGATTTTTTTTCAGGGAAAAATGAAATACCAGCTTTGTATAACCTGTGTGAACTTCTGAGGCTTAAATTACAGGTAAGAGAAAACAGAAATACCTGTAAAGCTAAAATTTGGAGGACGCTTTCCAGTAGTTATGACCAATTCTGGAAGGAGTTCTGAGTAAGTTTAATAATGACAAAATAGTAATGGGAATTTTAAAAACTCTGCATAAAAATCCAGGCTTGGACAAAAATCCAGGGTTTTGCACACATTCCTTTTACTTGCACTCTATAGGAGAAAAAAATGTCAACTAATAAAAACTTTCACATATTTCAACAGCTCTTAAAATAAACTGCATGTAATTACAGCTGAATTATAAAATAAAACCATTTCCTGGCATGTCTGTGGTTGCTCTGTGCATCTTTCATCATATCCTGATTTCCCAGCTGATTTTCCATCTAAAAGTCATATTCTGCCATCTCTAAAAATTCCATGCAAAGCCATAGGATTAACACCTGGAATTGCTAGTAAAACTTAATTAGGATTTGTTTTAATTCAGTGTTTTATTGCTCTTCTTTAATACTGGTTATTAAGTTAATTTGTTTTGTTTAATGACTTTTTCTGCAACCAACCAACACCTTCTGCCACTGACAAGGCATTTCCCAGACTGAATTTTCTCCCTAACAAGAAAAAAACACTTTTTGCAAAAAAAAAAAAAAATCTATAAAAACCAAAAAAATGGGCAGAGAGAAATTCTCCTTTTGAATTTTTAGCTGCTATTTCACTAGATTTCCTGAACAAATAACTTTTATTTTGACATTTATTGAAGCAATTAAAGTCCTTTTAACCATGATATCATTGCCATAAAGAGAACCCATCCATTAGGAAATGTGGCTACTCAGATCCATCTGTGTCTAAATAAATCAGTTGATTATAAATAAGTTAATTAATTGATAAATTCACTAGCAATAAGTGAAATGAATACATATATATCTAATTGCACCTCTTTGAGATATGCAAGGAATTCAGATTAAATGGAGAGGAGATTTGTGGTTTTCTCTCTTCCATCCAGGATTTCAGCTCCCCACACTCCACATTAAATATGCACTGAGTTGCTCACATGATTATTTCAGAGGCTTGCATATTTTATTAATAACACCAGGAAAAATTAGGCTATGCTCCAGGAAAATTAGGTAATAATATTTAGCCAATAGCTTTAATACAAGAAAGTTATTTTGTTTTATAAAAAAAAAAAAAATACAGCAGCAAAGAAGCAACCAAGCAAACAAAATTAGTTTAAATAAAGAAGTAATTTAAGAGGAATGAAACAGATCTGGGAGTAATTAGAGAATGGAACTTACCATGGAAGGGCCAACTGGGAAACCCGAGCACACCAATGTCATGGAGATCCACAGGATGAAAACCAAGTTTAACCTGCATAGACTTCAAAGAAAAGCTGAGATTAATGAAAATTTGGACCAAAATCAAGCAAAATATGAACAGAGAGCATCCCATGCACCAAGAACCCCGCAGTGGCTTCACCTGCTCATTTTTCACCCAGCACTGTGTGTGTGAACATGCAGCTCCACATCCAAATTCCTCACATATCCTTTCAGTTCCTCCTCAGGTGACCATTTTATACCAGAGTTCAGGAGGGAAAATGTCATCAAAGCTGATTTTATTCTGACTAATTGCTCCTTGTTTGGCCTTTTCTTCTTGTTAAATGGGAAAATGGCAAGAACATGCTCAGCTGCCATTGCCAACCCTGGGGATTTCATTTAAAGTGTCCCATTAAATGTCTCTCAAGTGGTTTTATTGTTACCTCTGTGTCATCACTGCAAGCCTGGTCAGAGGTCTGAAGATTTCAAAAATCCATCTCAAGAGTTTGTTACCACTTCCAATATATCAGGTGGAGACCTTGCAAAGCCTGGCAGCAAGGGAGAAATATTAAAAGTGCATTTTAAGTAAAAAAATCCTCAAAGAGTCTTATTACACTCAAAACAGCCTAATACAAAGAATATTTTTTTATCTTTCTCCCCCAACATTATTTTTTTACGCGTTTAGTTCTAAATACACGAAATGATTTTTTTTTTTTCTGACAATTAAAATTCTTTGGACATTAATTTCTACTATGCAGCCATATCTCAGCCCACACTGAGTTTAGCCAATCCAAACTTCTATAGGATTAATAAACTCTGTTAATCTCATTAATAAACTCTGTTAATCTCCAGCAGCACAGCAAACGTTTCATGTCTAAAAGCATCATTTGTTGCTGCAACAAATTTAATGATTCAGTATTTTAGGGGATTCTCTGGTTTATTCATCCAGAGTGGTGTGAAAGTGCTGAATCCCACAAGGTCTGGGAATGCTAGACTGCACAGGGAATGCTGAAAAACATTAAATTCCATTTATTTTTTCTGAGAATGAGCACCACATCTACAAAAACACGCTGGGTTAATGCTTGGACTCGCTGATCTGAGAGCTTTTCCAACTTTAACCATTCCAGGGTTCTAAAGAAAACACTGAGGAACATTTTTTGACAGCCACAGGGTGTCAGAATGCACACAGTGAGGCAGAAACCCCAAATGTTGCATTTCCTTTGGTGTTTACACCGAAAAATCAACAGACAAGGGCTCCAGAAGAGACCTTGGTGTGAGTCTTTGGGGAGACTGAGCTGTTATAAATGATGCCAAATTTCACTGCAATATTTCAGATCATTTTGACAATCTGGAAGGTCTTTTCCAACCATAATGATTCCATGATGCTGTGTTTCAGTCTCCTGATAAAGTGTGTTTCATTCCAGGAGCCAGGGAGCTGTAAGGAGAAACCCAATGGCATGGAAGAACCTTCAGGAGTTTTAAACAAAATTTCTTGATGTGATCTCAGCCTGTGGTGGACCATTTCTCCCTCATCATGGTGGTGCTGATCATGTCATGGTTGACAAAATCCAAGACTCTGAAATGACTTTCCAAAAAGAAAAAGTGGTTTTAAAAGAATTGTGGTTGCTGGTGAAGATCTTCAGGACTCTCCAGGCCCACGAGGGCGGAAATGAGGATGAAATTTGCCTCATTTAAAGCCTGCAGCTTTAAACCCTTTATAAACCCATCAGCAGAACAGGTGACTATTTCCATTTCCAGCCTTATTCAGAGAGCAAATCCTCTCTTTGAAAGGAACCTCCCATTCCCACTCATCCAGGACCTCCAAGCCCAAGGATAAGAGGATTAGGCCGTGTTCCTGCTGCACAGAAAAGCACTTTGGGCTGGGTTCTGCCTGGGCACAGCTTAGCTCAGCTCAGCTCTCATTGTGTCTGCATTTGGTCCAACTCCATTTTAATCTGAAATTAACCTTCACACAACACTTTTTGTGGAAGGTGAGGGGCCAGGCTGGTGAATAAAGCTCAGGGTTTCCAGGTTCAGCCTGAGACTCTCTGGGTAAACTTTGGTGCATTATTGACTTAATTTTTTTAAATTGTGAGTTGTTTGATCTCACATTGGGCCTGGTCAGTCCCTCCTATCCTCACCTTTCTCACATCCCCTCACATCAAGAGAGGTTTTGACCAGGTGAGAAATCACAAACTGCTTTGGAACTGAAGAACAGCAGGATCATGGAATAGTTTGGGTTGGAAAACCGCTCTGAGACTGAATCCAACCATTCCCCAGCACTGCCAAGGCCACCACTGCCCTAAGTGCCACATCCACAGGGCTCTAAATCCCTCCAGGATTGGAACTCCACCCCTGCCAGAGCTGGACAGCCCTTTTGGGAAGAGATGTTCCCAATATCCAACCTGAACCTCCCCTGGAGATGCAGATGGTACCAAGGCAGGAGTCACTGAGACATCACCACAGACCCCAAGGGCTTTGCCCACCCCTCAGACACACACAAAGGTATTTCCTGAACATTCAAACCCTGCCATTTGCTGCTCCCTCCTTGGAGGTTATTTTTTCCCAGCTTTTCAGGATGCAGTTTAACACAACACACCTGTGATTTGCATACATGGAGCACAGATGGAGATTTAGCTCCATTCCAGATATTCCCACTTCAGGTTTGGAGGAATCAGGTTGAACAGAACAAGTGCCAATTGACATTTCTGTCTCCTGCTCCGTCTGCAGAGGCTCTGCTCCCAGGCTGGGTTCACTGGCAGCTATCAGAGGTCAAATGAATCATTAAGAACCACAATAAAACCTCCCAGCATCCATAAAATTTGTATTTTCTCAGAATAAATCAGCAGCAGTATCAGCAACAAAATCACCTCTTCCCTCCTGCTTTCCTTGTTGGAGGGATGCTGTATTGAACCTCAATGCTGCTTTCCTTTGGTTTTCCCCCAAAAATCATATGGAACAACACAAAACTCACAGCTGAGCCTATCAAACCTTGCAAGTTTTTGAGGTTAATAAGCCTATAAGCTTTAGAACATTATATTTCCTTCTTCCAGCCCAATAGTCAATCCAAAGTGTTTTAAATTGGCATCGTGGGACTTTGCTAAGGGATCAAACAAAAAATGAATCAACACACCTCAACCTGTCCATTGGCATAACCCCAAAAGTTGTAAAACCACAGCTCCTGATAAAGGCAAGGTTCAAAATCTCGTTTCCTTCTGGGATGCTCCCAGTGAAACCTCAGCACAGCTTCGCTGGAGAAAGCTGCTGGGATATTTTGTTCCAAACTCAATTATTTTTTTTTTCTTTGCTTTCAAGAATATCAAGAAAGCCAAGAGCCAGCGAGGTTTGCTTTCAGCCCACTGCAAGGTGCGAGCTGGAAATCAATCACACTCCCAGCACACAAACCTGCTTCTGACTCAGTGATAATAGAAAATCCCAGCAAGATACCAAGAGAGAAGAAACACAGAAAGCAGAAAGTTCATTCCTTAGGTCATTCCCTCTGTGCTCTCACTGCTGCAAGGGGACACAACCAAAACCTTCACCTGTACCACGAGATCTCATCTGCAGAGGCACAGAGGAGCTGCTGTGGATACACCTGACTGATTCTGGGCATTTCCTTCCATGGAGATTTCTAATCCCCTTAAAATTGAGTATCGGGGTCTGCCCCATCCCTGGAAGTGTCCAAGGCCAGGCTGGACGGGACTTGGAGCCACCTGGGATAGCAGCAGGTGTCCCTGCCCATGGCAGGGGGTGGCACTGAGGCATCAGGGGGCAAATGATGCCTCAGGTTTAGCTTTTCTATTTTTCAGATTCTGAGCTGCTTTAGTGTGTGGGTCTGGGTTCACATGAGGGGATGGTGAGCTCTGTGCACAGAGCAGGGAGACAAAACAATTCCTGCTCCAGCTGGGCACCAAGGACAAATGATCCAAATCTCAGCCCAAGAGCACAACCAGCGTGGGCTGGAGAGAGAAAAACAAGCAGGATGGGAGTGCATGGGCTAAAGCTGGAATTGGCCAATGAACTGCAATCTGCACATGGAGCAGAGCTGATCACAGGGAGAGACCCCGGGAGCGCTCGTGCATTTTGGGGCCATTTTGGTTCATCTTGGGTGCAGCCCTGGCTGGGCTCTTGTGCTGCCCAAGGTGGATCCATGGAGGAGATCCTTGGAATAAATCCCTGCTTTATTCTTTAACTCTGTGCAGCCTGTGCTCTAGGGCAGCCTGCACAAGGCATCAGCACTGGATGGGATTTAAGGTTTATCCCAACCCAGCCCTCTCCAGGATTCTCTCATGCAGGAGGAGAATAGCTCTGACTGACAGGGGTCAGGGGCCTTAAGGCCAAATGATGCAGCCTGGGGGAGGCTCAGCTTTTCCCCCCCTGCTGCCCTCAGAAATTTGGGCAGTGCCTGCCCACCTGCAGTGTCCCCCAAGCAGGTGGCACTCGTGCCCAGGGCTGTGTGTCCCCAGTGCCATTTCCCTGGCCCCTGAGCCACCCAGGGGTTGGCACAGAGCTCTCTGGGGAGGATGCAGTGATCTCATCAAAGGTCAGGGACACATTTTCTGCGGCCTGTGCTGGCTGCTGTGGGTACCCAGCTCTGTGCTCCTGTTCCAGCCTCAGAGCTCTCCAGAAGGACAGAGCTGTTTATTGAATTCCTTCCTGGCTGCCAGCGCTGCCGCCCGCCGAGCCAAGCCCTGTGAGTGAGACACTGCTCCAGCTCCTTGCAGGCAGGGACAGCTCCTCTGCTGAGCCCTGGCACCGTGCCCTGGCTGGGAAGATGCATGGCTCCTTTTTAAAAGCCAGTTTTTAATGCAATTCCACTCAGACACTGCTCCCCTCGCAGCCTGAGCCAGCAGCAGCTCAGGCTCCAGCCAGGCCCCCTCTGACACTCAGGTTTGATCTGTGAGAGGAGGAAAATCAAAAGGCATTCAAGGCAGAGCAGCACTGCCAGTCCTGCCCCCTGCACAGCTTTGCTTTTCCTGGATGGATGCTCAACAGGCAGCAGGGAAGCAGTAAGGGCTGCCAGGAGATGGAAGGAACAGGGCTCAGGGTTTGTGGGCACTGTGAACCTCAGGGTCTTCACTGGCACCTGATTTTGGAGCACTCCTGCGTCACTGGGGCTGTGCACGTCACCATCACGGCAAAGGGGACAAAGCTGCAGTTGGATCCTCCCATGCCAGGGGGAAAAATTAGCTCCAAAATCCCATTTTTGATCCTACATCACACAGGAATCGTGGGCTGTGTCACAGTCACCATCCCCAGGATTTTAAAGTCTACATCATCATTTCTAAATATATCAATTCCTTTTCCTGGTTACAGCCAGGGCTGGTGTGGGCAGAGGCAGCACAAATTCCTTACCCCACTCCCCAGCACGTGTCCCAACATGAATCCACAGTGGTGATGGAGAATGTCACCACTCCCCACGTCCCACAGCACGTGGCACCTCCCGGGCCTTGTGCCAGGCCACACATGGCCACACAGCCCCTGCTGATGTCACCCAACCCTGCTGATGTCACCACGCTCAGGCTGGAGCCCACGGGAAGTGGCAGGAATGAAGCTTTTGGCCAAAACATATCAGAGCATGTCAGGAAATGTTTCTAATTTATGGATCCCTCGCTTTTTTTGTCAGGTTCCTTAGCACACCTTCAGAAAAACAACCTGCACGAAGCACAGCATGAAAAACGAGCCCTCCCTGCACCAAGTGTTAAAGCCCTCTGAGAATTTATCTGAAAAGAAAGAGCAGAGCAGACAAAAGTTGCTCAAACCGTCAAGGGGAGGCTCAGCAGAGGAGAAGTGGAGGTAATTAACATTTTTGCTACGCTGATTTGCGCGTGCCAACGTAATTTATGCGCTCAGAAATCTCTCAAATAGATCCTGCAGGAAGTGGCTGCTGAGGAAAAGATGTCAGTGCTGAGCTAAAAAGACACCTGTCAAAGCCAAACCCAAATTCCTGCTCAGATGCAACAAAGATCTCAATGATCTGAGAAAGGCTGAATAATTGTTGAAGGAGAAGCCAGAAAGAGAAAAGAGCCTGGATAGACAAGAAAAGGAGAAGGGTTTTGAGGAGAGAGAGGAGAAAAGGATGTAGGAAAGTCTGATGTGACTTTAGAGGAAGAGATCAAACTTTAAAGGGATCAAACTTTAAAGGAGTCAAGGAAAGTTAACATAAATATTATAAATAGCAAGGAATAGGGAGAAGGAGCTGGGTGGCTTTGAAGGGCACAATTTTTTATGGATTTTATGGCACTGCACCTCAAGGTTCTCCCATGGATAAGGTTAAGGAGAGACAAGGAAAACATATCCAATATTTTGTATTGGGATAATCTGGCTCAAGCAGGTTTCAAGTTTTCCCCTACAGAATCCCAGCACAAACCCTTTTGTTTGTGCTCCCCAGGTCCTTGGGATGCCACACCAACAGCCCTGTGTCAGCTGGGAATGGGAAAAAGGAAGCAGTGTAGGGAAAACTCAGTTCTGGCAGCACAAGGAATTATGCTGGGAGGTTCTGGGACACAAACCTGTGGATCCATTACTGTCCATCGGGTCACTGAGGGGCACAGGAGATGCTGAAGGCTGCTCAGGATACCCAGAACTCACAGGCTGGACACAAAGGGGGAATTGCTCACCCCTGAGCAGGTTTTTGTGCAATCCAGAGTGACCTTGCCCTGGAGAACAGCTGTATCCCTACAAACACCCCTGGGCTGAGGGACCCCTCATTTGGCAGCAAATCCCCAGCTCACAGCTCAGGGTGACTCCCTTTCCTCCCGGCCAGGCAGCACTGGGAGGGAGCATCTCAGCTGCTCCTCAGATGAGCTCTTGGCATTTCTGGAGAAGGGCAAGATGCCAGCTTGAATTTGTGACACGAGACCTAAAGAACCTTTAGGAAATGAGTGGCTACATCTGGAACAGCACTCATCATGTGGAGGAGGTGAGAGGACACACCTTTTTTTCTCCAAAATGCTGAGTGTTTTCCATCTGTTCTCCCCGCTCTCTCAGCTCGCTGCTGTTTTCTCTCTACTTGGCTGTGGCACTTAAATAAACAAGGATATTGCAGCCTCTTTAAAGGAGATGCCTTTCCTGCAAAAGCCTTTTTGAAAAGAAGGATCCTCTCCACAATGACCCGCTAAAGAGCAAACAAATAGGAGCTGAGCCCCAGCTGCACTTGTGCTTTAAAATTGGCTGGTAGGAAGAGAAAATCAAACTGTGAGTCTGCCTCGCTCTGCAGGCTCTGGAAATGCCAGGTCTGGATCAATTCTTGGCGACTTTGGTTGCTCGTAAAGGTCCTCAAGCAGGAGGAAGGGAATGTGGCTATCAAACAATTCGGTGCCTTTTGTCTGAACATGATCCTGATTTCCCCTTGTGTTCTCTCCTCTTATAAAAGGCTTCATCCAAAAATATCCCACACCACAAAACAGGAGAAGTTTCTGTTTCCTCACTGAAAGCCTGTTGCAGCTGGCTGGATTTTTCTTGCTCTGTGCAAGGATTTCTTTGTGCCCAATTATGTTTCAAGGCTTGATGTAACTCCTCTGGAAGTTAGAGCTGCAAAGGGACTTTTAATGAGGTCAGGGAGTGACAGGAAAAGGGGGAAAGTAGGTTTAGCTTGGGTTTTGGGAAGAAAAATCTTCCCTGGGAGGGTGTAAGGCCCTGGCACAGGGTGCCCAGAGCAGCTGTGGCTGCCCCTGGATCCCTGGCAGTGCCCAAGGCCAGGCTGGACACTGGGGCCGGGAGCACCTGGGACAGTGGAAAGGGTTTGAGGTCCCTTCCAACCTAATTCATTCCATTATTTGATAATATTTTTTATGATTCTGTGATACCTGGCTCCTTATTCTTCTATTATTTGCATCAGTACCTGATTTGTAAAGCTCATCTCTCCACCCTCTGAGCTCCCCTTTCAGCATCAGGGTCTTCAGGGTTTTTACCCCTCCCCACAGCTGCCACATTTGGAGGTAATCAACTGCTACTTCTTAATCAAGAGCACAGATGAATCTGAATAAACACAAAACCCAATATTAGAAAAGCTCATCCAGTCCT
The DNA here is from genome assembly GCA_013400635.1 of Hypocryptadius cinnamomeus. Classification (NCBI taxonomy): domain Eukaryota; kingdom Metazoa; phylum Chordata; class Aves; order Passeriformes; family Zosteropidae; genus Hypocryptadius; species Hypocryptadius cinnamomeus. The sequence continues at coordinate 48,866 of VYZP01071129.1, forward strand.
GTTCTCTGGGGAGCAGACAAGGCCAGGGGTGCTGAGGCTCGGGACTGTTCCCTGGGGCAGGACAGGGGATATTGTCCAGCTTTTCCTGCTCCAGTCCCACAGGAAGAGCACTGAAGGCACTGGACATGAAAAGGAGCTGCTCTCCGTGCACTTGACACTGCTCTGGCTGCCAGGAGCAAACGTGCAGTGCTCAAAAACCCAGAGACTCTTTCTTCCTGCCCTCCTCAGCTCCTGCTGCTGCCAGCCCAGCCTTCCATGGGAGCAGGGAAGGTTCAGCCTCTAAACCCAATCCCCAGCTCAGGAGTGCACGGGGAACACGACAGCATGGACTTCAGTGCTGCAATCCCCAAAAAAAGCTGGGCTGGGAGGGGTGAGGACAGACAGGGCAGCACCTCCTGAGGGGCTGGGAAAGCAGGAAGCACTGGGAGCACTCTGGAATTAACACTCACCTGAATGACTGGTGGCATCCAATAAAATAAAATAAAATAAAATAAAATAAAATAAAATAAAATAAAATAAAATAAAATAATTAAAGAGAAGGGGGAAAAAAACCCAACAGAAGACAAGCATATAAAAGAACAACATAAAAACATCAAAATCAATAAAAAAGAAATCAAATCCCAGATAAAAAGACTAAAAAAAAAATCTTAAAACTAAAATCCTCTTGTAAATTATTACAAAACCCTCTTTTCCCCCATAACACGCATAACTATAAAGAAATAAAAAGTTCAATTAAAATCAAGCAAAAACCTCCATGTTAAAATAAACAAATATTAAAGTAACTATAATCCCAGAAACAACTTCAACAGAAAAAGAGAGAAGAGTAATCCAGGTTTGTTTTCAGGGATGCTTCTCAGGTGCTTCCTGAGCATCCTCTGCCTCAGGGATCCCTTGATGCCTTAAGGAGCAGAGGCTAGAGGGAGTTCAGAGGAATAAAATGGAGATTTACTGAAGTGCCTTCAAAGGCCCCACCCTGGCAGCGCCCAGATGGCTCCAAGATGGAAGCAAAAGAGCTTGGGCACAAGATCTCACATTTTTATAAGTTTGAGTCCATTTGCATACAAGAGTTAACTGCCCAATTAACAGCTTCAAATGACGAAGTTCCATCCTCCTTGCTTGCTTGCTCTCCTCTTTTCCCCTTATTTATGCTTTGGGCCTGAAGTTTGAGGAGATTGTCCTTGAGTCTCCAGCTAGAACAGGATTGTTTTGTCTCCACCAGCCTGTGAAAAGATCCCAGTAACACTTCCTATAAAGCTAAAGCTGCACACCAAAACAGAACAGAAAAACTCAAACCCCAAGGTATCGTGCTGACAGGGCTCCTGTCCTTCGGCATCGCCTTAGGAGGTGGGAGAAGCTCCAAGGACCACCACAAATTATGAATGAGCAGCCAGGGAAGAGCAGCTCCCAGAGCTCCCACATCTCCCACATNAAGAACAACATAAAAACATCAAAATCAATAAAAAAGAAATCAAATCCCAGATAAAAAGACTAAAAAAAAAATCTTAAAACTAAAATCCTCTTGTAAATTATTACAAAACCCTCTTTTCCCCCATAACACGCATAACTATAAAGAAATAAAAAGTTCAATTAAAATCAAGCAAAAACCTCCATGTTAAAATAAACAAATATTAAAGTAACTATAATCCCAGAAACAACTTCAACAGAAAAAGAGAGAAGAGTAATCCAGGTTTGTTTTCAGGGATGCTTCTCAGGTGCTTCCTGAGCATCCTCTGCCTCAGGGATCCCTTGATGCCTTAAGGAGCAGAGGCTAGAGGGAGTTCAGAGGAATAAAATGGAGATTTACTGAAGTGCCTTCAAAGGCCCCACCCTGGCAGCGCCCAGATGGCTCCAAGATGGAAGCAAAAGAGCTTGGGCACAAGATCTCACATTTTTATAAGTTTGAGTCCATTTGCATACAAGAGTTAACTGCCCAATTAACAGCTTCAAATGACGAAGTTCCATCCTCCTTGCTTGCTTGCTCTCCTCTTTTCCCCTTATTTATGCTTTGGGCCTGAAGTTTGAGGAGATTGTCCTTGAGTCTCCAGCTAGAACAGGATTGTTTTGTCTCCACCAGCCTGTGAAAAGATCCCAGTAACACTTCCTATAAAGCTAAAGCTGCACACCAAAACAGAACAGAAAAACTCAAACCCCAAGGTATCGTGCTGACAGGGCTCCTGTCCTTCGGCATCGCCTTAGGAGGTGGGAGAAGCTCCAAGGACCACCACAAATTATGAATGAGCAGCCAGGGAAGAGCAGCTCCCAGAGCTCCCACATCTCCCACAGCTCCCAGAGTTCCCACATCTCCCAGAGCTCCCACAGCTTCCAGAGCTCCCACATCTCCCACAGCTCCCACAGCTCCCAGAGTTCCCAGATCTCCCACAGCTCCCACAGCTTCCAGAGCTCCCACAGCTCCCACATCTCCCAGAGTTCCCAGATCTCCCACAGCTCCCAGAGCTCCCACAGCTCCCACAGCTCTCCACGCAGCAGGAACAGCACGGCCACGTTACAGACAAGAGATCCCTTGAAACTCAAATAACCCCACAGTTCTCTGCTTGCCACACTCCATAACATCAGCAGCGCCTAAGCCAGCAGGACAGCAGCTAAAAATACTCTGCTGCAGCTCATGGCAGCTCCTGATGGAAGGGCAGAGTCCCTGCCATGTGCTCCCTGCAAGTGTTGCAGCCAGCGGCCTGGGGGCACGGCCCTGCCACGGCCCCACACCCACAGCAGGGTCCCAGCACAAAGTTCTCCATTGCCCTGGAATCATTCCCAGCTCAGCCCTGCTCTGCTTTCCTGGTCAAGCTCAGTGTCTGTGTTTTCAGTGCCAAGCTGTTCTGCAGCCACATCGAGTCCCTTTGCAGTCCCTGCAGTTCACAGGCTGGAAATTGGCAATTTCTGATCCAGATGTCAGCAATGGGAAATGCAGACCTGGGTAACTTTGTGTTTCCAGGGCTGTTTCCCAACCTAGAACCTCTCCCCAAACCTCACTGCCACATTTGGAGTAGAGTAGCATAAAGAGGGGCTTGGGGAGAAGAGCAACTGTGTTCATGTAGAGTTCATGTTCCCTGCTGTCCTTCTGTGCTCAGTCCCATTTTCTGCAAGAATGAACAGAGAACCAAAACAAAATGTATTTACTGTGCTTTTCTTCTGCTGCATAAAGTGATGTTTTCATAGAATCCCAGACTGGTTTGGGTTGGAGCAGACCTTGAACCTCATCCATTCTACCCCCTGCTATGGGCAGGGACACCTTCCACCACCCCAGGTTGCTCCAGCATGGCCTTGGACACTTCCAGGGATGGGGCAGCCACAGATTCTCTCTGAAAGGACCTCACCACCCTCACAGGGAAGGATTTCTTCCCAATATCCCATCTAACCCTACTGTTTTTCAGTTCAAAGTCATTCCCCATTTTCCTGTGCTATTAAAAAGATCCTATTAAAATCCTATTAAAAACCTGCCCTATTAAAAAAATCCCTCTCCATGTCTCTTGTAGCCCTTCTAGGTACTGAAAGGCCCCAAGAAGATCATCCCAGAGACGTCTCTTCTTCCCTTTTTTCAGCTATGTGGGGTTTTCTCTCTTTCCTCACTGCTGTTTCTCTGTAGGGAGGGGTAGCCCTGCTCCAGCTGCCCCTGGGCTGGCACTCTCTGCATTCACAGCACCCACTCAGTCCTTGCCAGCAGGATATGCCCAGAATATGTGTCCTGAGCAATGAAATCCTCTTTATTCAGGACAATCCCAGCCCAGGAATGACTTTAACTCGGTGAGGAGACATCCCAAACTGATCCAAAGCTGAACCTCGGCAGGGCTGGCCAGGCAGGCCCTGCTGTGGATGGAGCTGAGGATGTTCCAGTTGCCTGGGAAACCACTCCTTGGGATCACTGGAATGCATCCCACACCTCTGCCTTGGGATACACCACCAGCACCTTGGCTGGGAGAGAATCCTGCTGGGAGGAGCCTGCAGGAACCAAATCCTGCTCCTTCCACAGGGATAAATCCAATGCAAAGTCACTCGTGGGTAAACAACAAGCAGGTCTGCCCCAAAAGAATAAATATGGGTCACAGCCAGGTGTTTGAGCATCTCATTCCTCAGCTGAGCACCAAGCTTAAACCCATTAGGATATTACCAGCAGGTGGGAGAACTGGCTGAGTAGAGATAAAGGAGGTACAACCAAAGGAGATGGGGTTACTCAAGGACTCAGAGAATTTATTTATATTAAATATTTGCAAATTGGGATAGTTTTTGGCCTATTTTAAGAAAGAATGGATTCAATACTTACAGCACCAGGTAGGACCTTAAAAAACCATCTTGTTCTAACCCCCTGCCATGGAAATGTGGTTGGGGTATCAGCCTGATTTTAGAGGACAAAAAGCCATAAAGAAAAGCAGGATATTGCTCCAAGTGTCCTATTGCTGGCAGCATTTAGACAAGGAAAGCAGCATCATCTCACTGCTTGCTTACCTTCAATCAAAAAACAACACTGGGCTTTAATTTCTCCTGTGGGTGTAGTCAGCTCTTAAGTTAAAATCCAGGCTTTAATATCTTCTCCTCATAATTTAGGTCATGGGCAGGGAAGCAACACAGGGAAAAACAGAGAGAAAATTCAGGCTTTGCAAGGGATGCTAAAAAACTGCAGCTCGTGCTCGAGGCTCCCAGGGCACCGAGTGCAGCCACTCCTCTGCTCAGAAAGCCTTGGAGCCAAAAAAGAGAGGCTGAAATCCCTGCAGGATGTAAATCCCGAGTCCCAAGGCCTTTGTAGGGTCTGTCTGCAATCCCTGAGGTCAGCAGGGAATGTTCTGCTCCTCCCTGGGAGTGCTCATCACTCAGGGAGAGCTGGGAGGAAGGGCTGGAGGTGCTCCACTCCTGGGGAAGGGTCAGAAAGGGACACACAGGGATCTTAAAGGAATCATTGGGATCATCCAGTCCAGGTGCATGGAAAAGTGGAAGGAAAAGGGGTTTAATGGCAGAGAAAGTGTCTCAACAAAAGGCTGGGACAGCTGGGGGTGCTCACCTGGAGAGGAGCAGCTCCAGGGAGAGCTCAGAGCCCTTCCAGGACCTGAAGGGGCTCCAGGAGAGCTGGAGAGGGACTGGGGACAAGGCATGGAGGGACAGGACACAGGGAATGGCTGCAAGCTGACAAGGGGTAGATTTAGATGGGATTTTGGGAGGGAATTGTTCCTTGTGAGGGTGAGGAGGGGCTGGGATGGAATTCCCAGAGCAGCTGTGGCTGCCCCTGGATCCCTGGCAGTGCCCAAGGCCAGGCTGGACACTGGGATTTGGAGTGGAAGGTGGATCTGGATGAGCTTTAAGGTCCCAACAACCCAACCCAGTCGGGGATTCTGGGATTAAACAGCAAATTGCAGCTGCACTGGTCCAGGAGAATCCTGTGTTGGTTTTTTTTTTTTCCCTCCAGTCCTTCATTTCAAAAATCCAAACAAATCAAAGCCCTTCCCTGTTGTCTGTGACACAAATTCTGCAGTTCAGTGTCTCAGTGGGGTCCTGTTCACCCCCAGAATTCAGAATTCCACCCCCCTGCTCAGTTTATGGTGCTCATTCTCATCAGAACATAATTGCACTGCACAGGGCCATAAACTCCCCATTCTGGGGGGTGGAAGCAGCTTTCTTCTCACATTTATTAAATTGTGTTTATACACATCCTTACTAATTTATATGGCATCTTCCTTATTAAATAGAACAGCAAAATATAATTGAGTCTTCCATTCCTAATGTTTTTTTTTGTTGTGGTTTTTTTTTATTGCCAACATATACGTGCATAAATTTTTGAGCCTCCAGAAGTCATCTGGAGTTTTAGATGAACAGGGCAAGGCAGCCTTGGGGTTTTTGCAGGGTCACCATCAAGGGCTGTTGCATCCAGCTGACACCAAGCACTGCTAAAAACACACTCAGCTCCTTCACGACTCAAACAAAATTAAAATTCCAAGAAACTGCAGCCAATTGATTCCTAACATGTATTTCAAGTGTAACTGCTTGGAATTTTTTCTTTATTATTATTAATTTTTTAATATTTCAGCTCTGGTGGGATGTGATTTGAGATTTTCAGAAAGTCAGTTTATGAAGAAAATATTAATAATGAATGGAGTGAAATAAATCCCATCACAGGTGAATGTGCCGTGGAGCTCAGTTTAGGAGAACACAGGAGTTTATTTGTTCTGTTACCAGCCAGCCCCTTTGGATTGGGAAGGAAAAGGGAAAGGAAAAAGGGAAGGAAAAAAGAGAGGAAAAAGAGGGGGAAAAGGAAAAGGAAAAGGAAAAGGAAAAGGAAAAGGAAAAGGAAAGGAAAGGAAAGGAAAGGAAAGGAAAGGAAAGGGAAAAGGGAAAGGAGAAACACTCATTTTAAACCCAAACACAGCTCCAAGGTATTATCACAGTGCAGCAATGCCAGGGATGCCACCAAACCGAATTATATCCATTTTTTCCATATGTTTGGGCACTCCAAGTGAACCATCCAGCACTGCCAAAGCAGCTGCACTAAATCTGTCCCACAGCAGAAATCACTGCACCTGAACAGTCCTAGCAGAGTCCCCAAATTCACTTTTCCCTTCTCTTTTCCCCTCCTGAAAGCAAAAGCTCAAACACTCTGTGAGAGCTCCACGCCACCAGCAGAGAGGATCTCACCACAGAGCTCCAGGAGAGGAGATTTTCAGTGCAGAGGAGAAAATTACTGTTTCCCCAGGAGGCACAGATCCCATGTCAAGGGGAAAAAAAAATTAAAAGAAAATAGATCTGGACAGCAATTCTGTAGTTTCACCAGGAAATGTTTTGTGATGAAGCTGAGCAAGTAAACAGAATGTCAAGTACCCAGATAAAAGACTTGCACTTATTGCTGGACAATCCAAAGGTGTTTTGTTGTTGTTGTTGTTGGGTTTTTTTTGTAGCTACATGTTTTTTCTGCAAATAAATGTCCCTACACATTTTTTAAGGAGAACAATGCACTGGAACATCATGGAATAGTGGAGAAGCAGCCTGTGTCCATCTCCAGGGAGCCAGGGTCAGCAGGTCAAAGACACCAGGACTTCCCAGGGAGAATTCTGCATAAAAACCCTAAAAACCCCCACAGCTTTCCTTTGAACCACATCAACTGCTCCCCTCTCCTGTTCTGCTGCACAGAAAGTCAAAAAATGCCTGGACTGAAACATCCTTGGAAATAAAAGGGTGATTCTGCTGCCTTGGGGGATGCTGCTGGAAAACTCTGTGTGTTCTTTTGTCTGTCTTTGCCCCTGGAAAATTCCAGCAGCACTTCAGGCTTTAGGGCTTTCTGGGGTTTTTTTATTCTGTGTTAAGTGGAAAATACAAATCCATATTTTCTGTGCACCTCCCAGTCCCGTTTCTGATATTTTTGTGCACATCCCAGTCCTGTGTCTTGCCCCAAAAAAGGATTTAAATTTGCCAACCAGAGAGACCAAATGTGTACAAATTTGGGCTATGCATGTTACAGATCATGGAGGAGATTTCCCTTCATGGAACCACTGAGAGCTTCAGGAACCTTTGGAAAAGCCTGAGACAATCTCCAGTTGTAAATGAAATGCCTCAATTACTTGAGATTAGAATTTCAGACAGGATCTCTGTATTATGGAGCCCTTTGTTATTTGCTTCTAAGCCTGTGTGATTTCTCCTGCACTCCAGGATTTATTTTGCAAAGGTTCACATCTCTTAGCAGGGCCCACATTTCTTTTCATAATTAGGATCATTGCAATGTTTTGATTTGGTTTGTGACATTTGCATCTCATTACATGGAACTTCTCTGAGCAGCACAACTGTGTTTTATCCAGCCCTGTCCTGGAGGAGCAGAGAGCTGGAAAAAACTTCAGCTCCTCAGTTTTAATAATTTTGTGCTCAGACAAGCAATTCCAACTAATTCCTACGCCAGGGCTCCATTTGTCTGTCCTGACCATTCTCACCCATCCCTAATGCCCACAGAAATGGGGATGGACATGTCTGGAGTCTGAGATTGCAGCTAGAAAAGTGTGAATTAAAGGAATTACCTTGGAAAGAAGAGGTTTTCAGTCTCCTTTTCTTGTGGAGCAGAGAACACTTTTGTCCTTTTCTGCTGTGACAGGCGCTGGGAGCTCAGGACCCTTCAGGTGAGGTTTAGTTGGATGCAGGGTCAATTGTGATGGAAAATTCCAGGATTTCAGCAACTGGACTCCGACTGCCTGTCAGATAATTGAAGAGAAATCATTACAAGAAGAAAGTCAGTTAGAAAAAGCACTGACATACAAAAATGTCCCAGATGAGACCTTTGCCCCCAGCTGGGGTAAAGCACGTGGCATCCTTTAAAATATAGTTCTGGGATTTGCAGCAACTTGATTTCCATTTCTTCAGGCTCCTTATCATTATCTACAGCACCAGCACGAGACTAAATGCACTAATTCCAACAAACCAGAGTGCAAAAATTGGTGCAAAACAATACCCATAAAGATACATTTCAGAATAAAGTAACACTATCCCAGGAAGTGCTGGAAAATGAAGTTGGTTTTTTTTTGCTGCTGGAGCTTTACAGTTCTCCACCAATATTTTTCCCGACTGGAAAATGCTTTCCCAAAGGTCCCTATTTTTTCCTAAAGTATAAACCCACTAAGAATGGGTCTAGGATGGAAAATTACAGAATCAAAGGCTCACAAGGGATTTTAAAGTTCACCCCATTCCCCCCTGCCATGGCAGGGACACCTTCCAGTGTCCCAGGTTGCTCCAAGCCCCTTCCAGCCTGGCCTTGGACACTTAAAATTCCAATTTTTTTTTTTTTTTTCATTCTACTTTCCCTCTGCAATGAGCTGCAGGCCTTTGCAGCAGCTCTGTTCAAAAGCCCTGTGGAGGTGGCACTTGGGGACATGGGGCAGTGGTGGCCTTGGCAGTGCTGGGAATGGTTGGATTTAATAATTTCAGAAGCCTTTTCCAACCTTAATTATTCTGTGATTTTTTGATGCATTTGCTGCAACCCTGGGCCACTCTGGGCCCACTGAAGCTCCTTTAATGCCTCCCATTAGTTTCAGGGTGTGAAGAGTGAGGATTTTAGGTGACATCAGTGAGGTAATGAAATGTAATCATTAAAATGTCCTTCCCCTGCCTCTGCCAGAGCTTTTCCAGCCACTGCTTTTCAGAAAAAAATTATAAAATTGGGGTTTTTTGCAGTACCAGAGCAAGTCCTGTCAGGAGCAGCATCTTCCAGGGCCATGGCAGTGAAAACAACAGTAAAAGTAAAATTAAAATGGTTCATAAGTACTTCAGGGTTTGATTTAAGGAGTTAAAGGTTGGACTCAATCTTTGAGGGCTTTTCCAGCCTTAAAGATTCAGAGATTCTGCATGGGAGAGCAAAACTGGTATGAAAAACTTGGGATTTCCATGGGTTTAAAACACTGGCACCAACATCATGGATCCAAATGTTTAATTTGATTTACAGCAAGAAATCTTGTCCCTCCTGAAAAAGGAACTCACTTAGGGGGTGCAGCTTCAAATGGGACAAGGGCAGAGCTGCCAGAAAAAATATTTGAAATTCTGAGGGCAATTTTGTTCTCAATTTTTTGTTCAAATTTGAAGTTCTTTTGGCAATTTTGAATCAATCAGGGACCCAACAGGTCCCTGATTCCTGGAGCAAGAAGCCCACAGGACACAGACAAATGTGAAGCTCAGATTTCACTCCAGGTAATTCCAGTAACTTTTGCAAATGTTGGTTCAGACACTTCAAAGGTTTCTTGGCAAATGTAACAACAGAAGCAGCTCTGAGGGTGTTATCCTGGACCAGGAATGGTGTGGCCAGCAGGAGCAGGGAGGTCACTCTGCCCCTGTCCCTGCACTGCTGGGGTCACACCTCGAGTGCTGTGCCCAGCTCTGGCCCCTCAGCTTGGGAAGGACCTTGGGACACTGAGCACATCCAGAGGGGACAACGAGGCTGGAGAGNAACCTGGTTTTCAAAGCATATTGACATTTGGAATTAAAAATTCCAGCCATTCTACGCTTGAGCTGTGTTTTTTGATTCCTCCCTGTGCATCTGAAGAATTCAGAAGTGCTCTTCCAAGCACTGGGGATGGGAACACATTTAGTGCAGCTGCTGAGAGGCAGCGTCTCAGTGAACTGAGAAGTGATTATGTTGTACCCCTGGGCAATGAGGCTGTCATCGAATTTCCAAACAAGATGTGAGAATCTAGGACAGTTCTGTTGTTGGGTCACAACGTTTGCTTGGCACTTCCCCTCCCTATTTTCCACTTAGGAATGAAATCCCAACATTTCCAGGATCAAATCCTCCCCTGGCAGGGAAAAGATGCACAAAAAGCTGATTTGGGGAGGGAAGGCTGTGACAGCAGGATGGGTCAGACACAGGGCAAACCCAGGCAGAAATGAGAAATGAAATGGGGGAAAATGAGAATTTGTGGCTTTTGCTGCAACCCTGACCTCAGCTAATTACTTGTTATACAGCAACTGCAGTTCTGAATTGTTATTAAACAGCTGAAATTATTACTTGCTATAAAACATCAGAACTTTTGGCTCTGTTGCCCACCCAGACCCCACGAAAACATTCAGGTACTGATCCATAAAGTCCTTTTGGATGCACAGGGAGGTTCCTCTAAAAGGAAATCTTAAGCACCTGTTGCTGAACCATCCCCTGGAGAAGCCCATCCTGCCCTGTAAAAAAAACCAATAAAATTAATAAATAATTGTTTTAAAAATCCAAACAACAAAGGAACCAAAGAAAATAAAAATAACTGCAAAGGTTTGATCATATTTTAGTGGCAATGGAATTCTGAGGTCACCTCTGTGACTGGGACTTGTTTTTCTGCCTAGCACAGAGCAGAGCTGCCTGTAGTTATCCAGCAGGGACAGAATTCCATATTCTCAGGCTTCACAGATTCTGAGAGGTGTGAAATGGCCCCAGTAAACCCACACAAACCAGCTTTATTAATAATTAAATTGGCTCCCTACCGTGGTCAAGAAGGATGGCTGCCACCAAGCACCAGAGCCACTGCCAAGTGCAATAAAATGGGTTTATGCAACATTTTGAGGCAGCCTCCCCCTCCAGAACCTGTCCTGTGCACAAGGAATTCCCAAAGTCAGCAGGATTGGAGCTGAGCCTACAGGAAACGGTCATTTCCAAAGGTAATTGGTGCTTTTTTAACCCAGAACTGTCAAAGTGTGGTGAGAATAATGGAGCCTGACAAGGCTGAGGTTGAAGGAGAAATGGGAAGATTGATCTGCTGCATTGGTGTTGCACTTTTGGCAGCGTTGTAGCAAACAAATATTTCCCTAAATAAAGGAAAATGGTCAAATGCATAGACCAAACCCCAAAATATTCACAGCCCAGAGTTTTCCCCTGAATGGTTCAATCCCATTTCTCTCACCAGCACCTAATAAGAGGGAAGTGTTGGTGATGCCTCAGGTTTGAGCTTTTCTATNATGGGATTTTCTCCTCCTCAGTCCTGCCCAAATCCAGGGATTTTGGGAGAGCATGGGATGAATTAGGGAAGAACCTGCTTTTCAAAGGGCTGAAAGTCCCCACCTTTACCTGTGGCCCTTCCTCTAAATCCTTCTCATTTGGGAATGAGACAACTAAAATGTTTAAAACTCCCTTACAAGGCTTTAAACAACTCCCTTAGAGAATTTTAAACAACCAACTTACGGGGTTTAACCCCCTCTAACAGGATTTTAAACAACCCCCTTATAGGATTTAAAAAAACCCAAAAAACCCTTATAGGGTATTAAACCCCCCTTATAGGACTTTAAACAACTCCCTTACAGGATTTTAAACAACCCCCTTACAGGGTTTTAAACCATGCCCTTATAGGATTTTAAACAACCCCCTTATAGGGTTTTAAACCCCCTTATAGGGTTTTAAGCAACCCCCTTATGGGGTTTTTAAACAAATCCAAAGGAAACCTGCATTAAAACACGGCTGCAGGAATTATAAAATAATCATTTCAGGAATTATAAAATAAAAATTCGATTCAGGAGGCCAGGCTCTTGCCAGGCCCATCATCCAGGGGTATTTTGCTGCCTGCAGCTCATTTCAGAGAGGTTTGAGAGGCAGGCACAGAATGGGATGAGGTAAAAGGGACAAGGATGAAGCTGGAAGGTCACTGAGGTGTTTCCCAGAGGACTGAAATGGCACTGTTTATATACATTTAGATTTTTTTGGCAATATAGAAGATGTGCACAGCTATGCCATGATCCAAATCCAAAAACCTCAGATTGTTTCTTGTTTGGGCTGGTTTAGATGAAGCAGAAGCCACCAAGGCCAGCAAGTGCCATGTAACCTTGAGTATATAATGCAAGGTTCAGCTGCCAACACCGATTCCAGGGCACCTTCAAAGGTTCAGCTCCCAATTCTCTTTTAGATGTGAGACTGAGCATAAAGAAGGAATTAAAGCACTGTTTTTAGGGGAATATTATGTAGAAAATGTTGCCCTCAAACACATGAACACTTCGCTTCCCCATCCAGAATCCAGAGGTTAGGAAATAGGGATGCATTTTTCAGCTCTTTTTGCTACTTTTATTTCCTTTTCTTCCCAATTCCCCTTTTTTAACCATTCCCAACTGCAGGATTCAGGGAATGCCAAACACCCAGCCCATCCCTCAGCAAACACAACAGGAGCACGTGCTCCACACTGGTTTTCCACCAGCTCTGCTCTTGCCTGAAGGTGCCTTCCCCTGCTCCATCCTTTTGTTTTAAGGGAGAAGAGAAATGCAAGCACCACTCATTTCACAGCTCAGCTACAGGCAAATTATCTGAGAAAATAGGGGAGCACTTGGCTCCTCTCCCTTTCATTTTTCTTGGTGTGAAAATCAAATGTAATGGGCTCACTGATTTATGACTGCCAGCAGCATGGAGCACAGGGATCATTTGATACCTGCCCAAATTCCTGGCTGGATCACAAAACCCCTTCCACGTGGTTTGAGGTTCCCTCCAAACCTCTGCTCCCCAACTGCACCAACTTTTAAGAGGAAAAAAATTCCCTCCAGCCCCACATTTCCATTGGGAAAGTCTCTGTGGCTTCTGGGGCATATCCAAGCTGGGAAGTGCCATTCCCAAACTGGATCAAGGCTCCAGGCTGTGAGCTCAGGGGCCTGTGGGGATGATGGGTGGCACAGCACAGCAGGGCAGTGCCAGGCACAGGCAGCTCATCCCTTGGAATCCCAAACAGAGCATCATGGAATGGTTTGGGATGGAAGGGACCTTAAATCTCATCCATTCCCACCTCTGCCATGGCAGGGACACCTCCCACTGTCCCAGGGAACCCCAACCTGGCCTTGGACATTTCCAGGGATCCAGGGGCAGCCACAGCTGCTCTGGGCACCCTGTGACAGGGCCTGCCCACCCTCACAGGGAACAATTCCTAATTCCCAATCTCCCATCCAGCCCTGCCCCCTGGCAGTGGGAGCCATTCCCTGTGTCCTGTCCCTCCATCCCTTGTCCCCAGTCCCTCTCCAGCTCTCCTGGAGCCCCTTCAGGCCCTGGAAGGGCTCTGAGCTCTCCCTGGAGCTTCTCCTCTCCAGGTGAGCACCCCCAGCTCTCCCACTGAACAGGAGCTCCAGCCCTGTTCTTGCCATCAAACCAACCACAATTTCCCATTTTCCAGGTCTTTTAGAGACCAGGCCTAACCTAAGACACGATTTCTGCTCCTGACCTTACACAAACACCACGGCCCAGAAAACCTTGCACCAGAGAAAAGGAATTTCTTTTTCCAAAGTCACTTTTCTGCCACCATGTCCAGAGCCCATGGAGCAGCTGAGATCAGACCAAGATTTCTCTCCAGACCAGACACTGATTTCTCTCCAGGAGCTTCTGATGGGAGGTTCAGAGGAGCTCTGTCTCTTCCCCGGGGTTTTTGTGTTTGGACTTGTACTTATATTCCCTGCTCAAATACTCCCACAGATCTCTGTCCACCTCCAGAGAGACCACAATGTGAGGAAAGACACACACTTCTTTAAAAATCCCATTATTTCTATTTCTTTTTCCTATTATTTCCCTCTGTGGAGCAACTCAACAATAATGGGCTGCTTGGAAAAAAAGCAACAACAAATCTATTTGCCAACTGTACACAGTAATAAACTCATGGAAGGAAGTTTATAGCCAGTAAACTGAATATTATTGACAACCAGATCTCAAGAAAATGTAAAAAATATCTCATGACAGGCCTCCTGCAACACAAGTAGGTAATAAGTGCCTCATCTTTTGAAAGAAGGTGTTTTATTTTTAATTTTTTTTTTAATTTATGGTTGATTTCTTTTGGAATTTTTCTTGGTGAGCTTTTGAGCTCGTGCAATTAAACGCAGGAAAACACATCTAATTTCCAGAGAAACAATAATTACAACTTAACCCAACTTCCTGCCCTCTGCAGCGCCTTCCGCTCTTGCTGCAAGAACACACTCCCCAAACCAGTGTTCATCCTGTTAAATTGGATGTTAATAAGTGGTTTTAGCTGCATAATTGATGCTGAGCTAAGGAATGTTTTGCTCAGGCTGGAGCTGCTGGGATTGTTTTACCTCTCCGAGCATTCCGCTGATCCCACGTGGAATTTGTGTCACGCTGCTCTGGAATGGTGCCTGGCTCCCTCTTCACTCCCACAGCTTCCTTCAGATCCTGCTAAGGAATTCTCTTTGGAGTCCAGGAAGGTTTTCAGTTCCTATTCTGTGTTTTCCCCTCTCAGAGCGGTGATCCGGCACCGCTCGTGGGGAGGATGGAGGGAGGAAACTCCTTTGAAATTGGGATTGCAGCACTGGGGAAATGCAAGCACAGCCATGGGAGAATGGAAGGAATTTGGGAAGAGCAGCCAACAACAGGAGAATGCACCAAAAATGCTTTAGCAGGAGTCAGTGTCACATTTGGGTTTGGTTTTGCTTTCTCCTTGTAAGGACTCCCTAAAATGTTGATGACAAGTATCTTCTGCTTCACCTCTCTCATCCCTTTTCTATTTCTTTCTTCTACCTCTCATTTACTGTTAAATAAAATCAGAACTATTGACTGCACATGGTCTCCTGTGCAGATTAATTTGGGCAGAGGAATCTCTCAATATCTGGATCTTATCATCATCCCAAGGGGGTCAGGACGTGTCCCCAGCACTGCAGTCCACAGCCACCTTCCTTTGCAGGGAAATGAGTTATTTAATTCAGCCACTTCCCTTTCAAGTGCTTGAATACAATGCCACACACACTGGAAATGAAAAATAAAAGTGTCACTCAACAGAGAAACACAATTTACAATAATTATTCATGTCTGCAGAATACATATGAAAAAAACCCCAAGGGAAATTAAAAATCCCATAAACAGCCTCACTGGAGAACAGCTGGAGAGACCCCATACAATAACCAAGCATTTATACTGATCCTCACCTTTCTGTATCCCCAAGAAAATGGCAACTACAAGCCTGAAAATCAGTTTAGAGCCACGGAAAGTCCAAAAGGAGAATGAGAGGAAATGGAAATGTCAGCACAGCAGGACCTCACGCTTCCCATTACTGCTAAAAACCGAGCACAGAGGAAAACCCTGAACTTCAGTGCTCACCATCACTCCAGTGCTTGCTCTGTTTTCCATGGGGGAATCCCTACACATGCTCCCATTTATTGATTTATCACAGGGCAAGGTGAGGATGGAAACTGGAAAGGTCTTACCTGGTGTGTGCAGGTGATGCAGCCACAGCCTGGCTTCACACCATGCCACACTTCTGGCATGGGATGGTCCCCAAAGAGGCCACAAGAATTGATGGGGAAGATGTTTAACATGAAGCAAGAAGGAGGAGACCTCAACCAGTCAGTGAAGTGAGATGAATCACATTAAAAATATGTGTTTGATGTGTGTGCATGAATACACAGCTGCACCTGCACTCACATGAATCTCTATTCATACATCACAAATAAATACAATTTCACTGCAAATTTTTCATCCTTTTCCTTTGTAAAGTCACACAGAACTACAGGCAAGGTAAAGAAAAATGCCTATGTTAAGACAAAACTGAATTTAAAAACATTTTTACCCTCAGAATTTGTGGTATCATGGGAGACATCTCTAATCATAAATGTCAATTACAGGAACCAGCTTGAGGAGTGACCTTTGTGTTGAGCTTCCCAGTGAAAATAAATGTGATTAAAAAGGAAACAGCCCCTGTCCAACAAATCTTGCATGGTTTTGTGTGGGACTGATTTGTGCACCTGTAAAATCCACCCTCACTCCCAGGCTGAGACTCAGGGAAGTGGAATTGAGGAGTCTCCTTTTATCCTGGCACTGTGAGTTAACTTGCACAAAGTGAATTCAAGCTGCTTTTCAAGAAGTGAAAATTAGTGGCCACTGAAATTCTGTTTTTTTCCAATATCCAGGGAAATTTGTGTCACAAAGCCTCGAGGGGCTGCTCTGAGTGTGAGCAGAGGCACAGCACTCGGGGGAGGTTAATCCCTGACTTGTCCCAAGTGGTGAAAACCTGGCCCCTGTGGATCCTGCCAATTCCCTGGCCAAGATGTGCCATGGAAAAGATGGATGGGTCACCTTTGTAACAGAAATATTGATTTGAATCAAGTCTGAGTGGGACCTTTGGTTGTGGAGGCGCTGGGAGGATAAAGAGGTGATAAATAAACCAGGTCATCCCAACCTCACCTTCTCCACATGCAGCTCAGGGCAAGGGCTGGGGAAAGCAAAAGACTCCTTGAAGCCATTTAGGGATGAATTCCCATAGGAATGGGGCAGATGGAAGGGACAGGAGATCCTACCACTGGTAAAAGTCAAATAAGTTTCTTTTCTGAATTGTTTCATAACGAGCTCTTCTGCACTAGCCCAGCTGTGTCCAAACAACGTGACAAGGAATTCCCAAGGCACTGGGATGCTCTGACTCCCAACTGGACTGAAAAGGAGAGAGCAAACCATGAGAAATAACAACATTCGTGGGATTGCCCACTGCCTGTAAGGAATTAGCTGCTGGTGTGCTCAAGTGTGCTTTTACCCCACTTTGAGGAGGGCTCTGAATCATTCTGGGTTCTGCACAAGTCACAGCCTAGGAGCTGTCAGATTGTAAAAGGGTGACAATTCAGGCCTGAGAGCAGCTCTGAGAGCCTGATTTTCAATTCCCAGGCTCAGACTGCATATTTGTAAAACAGACACACAGATGAGATTTGGAGTTTGTGCCGTGAGACCGATTTGGAAGTGCAGCTCTTGTTTGAGGAGTCTCACAGGGCTGAATTATAACACTTCCATGAGCACAGGAATTTGCTAAGGACGTGGGAAAACAAACACATTATCAGAAATACAATTTACAGGCATCCACTGAAAGGTCGATGGGAAAGCTCTTCCCATCCTTTAGGAAGCAAATGGAACAGAAAAGAGGAAAACTCACCCAGCATCCCAGCACGAGCAGCAGCAAGAGCAGCCTCTAAAGCAATTCTCAATTAAATACAAGACTTATAGAATTAGAGTTGTAATACATTATTGATTGACTATGGATATCTGAGTGACTGCAGCCAAGAATCCTTCCCTGCCTGCTCCTCTTGAGCAGAGATTATATGAACAAAACAAAGAGGGAATTGCAGGATGAGATCCAACAGTAAATCCTGAGATGCTCCAGGAGCTGATTTTACAGCAAGGAAAAGTGTGTTTGTTTGATCCAAAGTGACACTGTGGTTTAAGGCAAAAAAATGAGAATATGTAATTGACCACAGGAGCCACTTTTTATGAGAAGGGCAATTTTTCTGCCTCTGTAACAACAGTGTTGTTTTACTGCTGTGTAAAGTCACTTCTGCTTGGAACTTGCATCGTGTAGCAGGTACCTGAGGTGGAAAATATTACACAAAACTCATCTGTTTTCTGAAGCATTCACTTAGAGATACCCAAGCCATCATTTTGGGCATGGACAGCACACAGGGATGGATGTTCTTAGTGCTGATGTGTGTTTTAGCTCCAACCTGCAGGGACAACCACAACAGCACAATAAAAGATTTCAGTTTTCTCATGAGTTCCCCTCCTAAACTGTCCTGAAAAAAAGAAAGTGTATACACAGCCTTCTACATAATGCAGTAGTTCCCAAAATTCTGCAGCGAGGACCAAAAATACCCAGGGAAAGTATTCATTTTCTTAGACAAGCTTTTAAAATAATAGTTTATTTTTTTGAGTCAGTGGTATATTTAAAAACAATCTACTGTAAGAGTAAAAAGATTGTAGATAATAAAAAAAACCCAAAGTGTGATGACAAATAAAAAAACACTAGAATATAAAGTTAGTTTCCTTCCTCCCTCCCAAAACCCCATCCCATCAGTCTGATATTTCTCAGAGCTTAATATCTGGAAAAAACCCCACTTTTTGTTTTTTCTTTACACTTTCAGCAATTAGGAAATTAAGAATACGTAAAGCATTCTTTGCAGGCACATTAATCATTATGACGTGAAAAGCAGGCACCATAAAAATTAAAACATTCTAAAAACCATCATATATACAAACACTGTACAGAATGATGGCACAAGGACAAAGTGATTCCGTTCAGTTCATCCTAATCCAACATGAAATATTACACAATAGAGAAAGGAAAAAGCTCTCCCCATTTCTGTACTCAACATTTAAGTTCAGAATGACCAGGAGTCTCCTCTCTGCTCACTGTTTTCTCTGCCATATCCTCGTGCTGTTGGCAGCTCCAAGGCTTCCTTGTTTTCTCCCTCATGGACACCCAGAAGGTCCAACTGAATGACAAAGGCAGTGGGTGATCACCAATGACTGATTTTACAAAGCCCATTAATCACAGATTATCCTCAGCTGGGAGGGACCCACAGGGATCATCGGTCCAGCTCTTATCCCTGCACAGACACCCCAAAAATCCCACCCTGGAGTGCTGTGCAAACCCTCCTGGAGCTCTGGGAGCCTCAGGGCTGTGCCCATTCCCTGGGGAGCCTGGGCAGTGCCAGCACCCTCTGGGGAGAACCTTTCCCTAAATCCAACCTAACCCTCCCCTGGCCCAGCTCCAGCCGTCCCCTGGGTCCTGTCCCTGATTGTGACAATGAAGAGTTCAGTTCCTGCCCCCGCAGTTCCTTCATGAGGATGCTGCTGACCCACCAAGGTCTCCCCTCAGTCTCCTCTCCTCCAGCTGAACATTCCAAGTGCCCTCAGCTGCTCCTCACACGGCTTCTCCTCACGGCCCTTCCCCTTGGACACTCTCTAACAGTTTAATGTCTTATTTACAGTGGGACTGGTGCCAGCCTGGTGTCACCCCAGCAGTCACTGTCACCCTTTCTGCCCCACCCCTGAGCCAGCGGCTCAGCCATCCCAAGATGTGTTCCTCCAGCTGTAGGATGGACATTTGGTCCAGAAGGATCCCGTGGGAGACAGTATCAAAAGCTTTGAGAAGTCCAAAAAGATTCCATCTCCTGGCTTTCCTGGATCAGCCAGCTGGGTTACCCTGCTGTAGAAGGAAATTGGGTTCCACAAGCAGGACTTTCCCTCATGGAGCTGTGCTGGCTGTGACTCATGACTTTACTGTCCTCCAGGTGTTTTCCAGGACCTCCCAGAATAATCTTCTCCATGATTTTACTGAGCATGTCGTTTCCAGGGTCCGCCTTCTTGCCCTTATTGAAAATCAGGACAACATTCCCAGCTTCCAGTCAGCTGGGACCTCTCTGGATTCCCCAGAGCGGAAAAATCATCAAGAGGGGTTTTGTGTTGACATCAGCAGCTCCTTGAGGATTCTGGATAGATCCCATCAGGGCCCATGGATTTGCAGGGGTTCAGCTGGGGCAGTTTCAGGCTGACTGGGAGCTGATCATTGTCACAGTCATGGTTCTCCAGCTCAGGCACTGGGACCCTCTTGGTCTGTGACCCACGTTGAAGACAGACAAAGGATGTGTTAAGCACCTGTGCCTTGTCCCTGTCCCTGTTTGTGAGGTGCCCATCCCCACCCTAGAACGGGCTGATGATATTTTTACACTGCCTTTTGCCATCGATATATTTGAAAAAACCTCTTTTTTTGTCCCCGACAGTTCTGGCAGCTCCAACTCCAGCTGAGCTTTGACCACGGGAATTTTCTCCCCATAGTGGGGAGCAGCACAACCTTTGTGTTGTTCCCGTGCCCCCTGACCTTGCTTCCACTGGCACACACCTTCCTTTTCCACCTGATATCCAAGAGGAGATCTCTGTTCAGCCAAGCCAGCTCTGCTTGACTTCCAACATTTGGGAATTGCTGCTCCTGTGCCCTTGGGAGGTGATGTGTAACAAGGGGCCAGCACTGATGGACCCCAGCACCTGCAAGAACATTTTCCCAGGGGACCTTACAAATTCCCTGAGCAGCCTCATGGTCAGAGGGGAGGTTTTGCTGGCACTTTTCCTCCTCTCACCAGAGGTTTTAAACTCGATGGCATCGTGGTCACTGTGGCCAAGACAGCCCCAAATCCCCACTTTGCTCATTGCAATCAGGTTATTTGTAACACAGACCAATTTCACAAATCAGTGGTGTCTGATTTTTAACCCTGGGCTAAAATCCCTGTTATTCAGGGAAATCCTACAGCAGCTTCACCTCACTGGGAAATCTCCTCTTGCCCTGAATTCCATGTGAATATTGTCATTGATTCCTATATACACTGAGATTAGGTACAAAAACTCTGCTCATTTGAAACTCCAGAGGTACCCAAAATCTTTAGGTACAACATTTCCAGCTCTCATTTTAATCTCCACGTTTAGCTCTGTGCCTGGCGTTATCCAGAAGCAGGGAGAAGGTTTAAGAAGAGGGTTCTGTCAGTTGATGGAGTTCCCAGTCTCAAGTAGAAATCCAGATTTCTTTCAAGTTATGGGAGGGAATAACCCCAAAACCAGGGGGATGTAGTGTTGGGTCCGACACACGGCGAGAAATGGATTTCTTACGGAGTTACCATTGCACTAAATGTTAGATACTGCACACCTGAATGAGGTAAACATTATAGACCATAAAATACTTAGGGAAATGAATTGTTACAGCTTGATCTTTGGAAAAAAACCCGCTTCCTTCTTCACTGGACAATCCCAGAGTCAACAGACGTTTGCTTCCGCGTCGTCTTGGGAGGCGGCGGCGGCGGAGTCTTGCTGGGCAGAGGAGGAGGCAGGTGCTGGAAAAAACCAATTTGGGCAGATCATGTTAGGAATGAATGGAATTCTGGAACTTTTTCGAGTCATCTCTAAGTGCAAGTGGCAGCAGGTAAGTCTGGAGCCCTCTGGCTCACAAAAACCTCTCCCTGCAGAATTTGCTGTGAACACAGAACGCTCTCAGCCATTACTTTTAAATATAACTTTGACTTTTGACAGTGAAAAAAAATCTCTCAAGAGTTCAGGATTAATTAGCTCAATATTTAAGGGAAAAATCTTTTGAAAGCACTGGAGAAGTTTATAATTCCCCACTTTATATCATGATAGGATATTGATTTCTTGGTCTGTATCGATTCCCCTCAGCCTCTAGGCACTCGGGGCTTAAAAACCAAGCTCAAGCAATGGCTTCATTGCTTTTCCATTATGTTTTGGATTTTGCACAGTTAGAACAGAAATATTTAAACAAAAAACCAAAAAAGAAACAATTTAAAATCATTTAGAGAGATAAGTAACTCACAATTTACTATTACACACAGAGTTATAATTAAAATATTCCAAACAGAAATACAGAACGTTCAAATATACGTATTTTACATCACTTTACATATCTCACAACAGAAAAGCATCCCCAGTCAGAATCACCAGCTAATTGGACAAATTAAAAAAGCCATTATGGAAATTAAGATCTTTTTTTCCTAATGTTGAAACATACAAGTGATAAAATCTGTTGCAGAAAGAGCTGGAGAACACTGCAGTTTGCAGGCAGGTTTTCCCAGATTTTGGCTGTGCAGGCAGCACAGGTTTCCCAGAGGCTGTGCTGCAGTGTCACAGCTCATCAACTCTGCTCTGGCTTTGTTTTTCCCTACGATTCTCCCCCACTCCCCAGTCAGGGCCTTTTGTTTTCCTCCAAGCCCAGGGATGCTTTTCCTGCTGTTTGTTCCTGTCCTGCCGCCCCCAGCCCAGCACCAGCTGCTGGCTCCACACTGGCACAGCCTGAGGAGCACCAGCTCTGCCCAAACTCCTTGGTCACCTCTGCAGGAACAGCCCAAGCACCTGCAATGCCTCAGTGCTGGACAGAATTCCTGATGGTTTGTCAGGATCAGGAAGATCCTGGTATCTAAACAACTGAGAAACCCCATGGAAGCACATAGAACCAAATCTGGTTCTTTTCAAAGCTATCCAAGCATGCTGTCCCAAAAAGAAGAGAGCTTCAGGGTGATGCCAGGACATCTCAGTCCCTCCTCTGCTCAGAGCAGCTCCTGATGCTCCTGCAGTCTCATGACTGGGAGTTTTCAGAGATGAGTAAGAGCAGAAGAAAAAAAACCTTTAAGGTAACTAAATATGCTCTCCCAAGCAGGAAGGAGCCAGCATGGAGTTACAAATCTGAGATTTCACCAGACAGTTTTACTGATCACAGGCTAAGGAGAAAGCTAGGAATGCAAACTGGCTGAGCAAGGCAGGCTGGATCGTTGCTGGAATCTCTTTCCTGTATCCTGCCTGGACAGCACCACTTTCCACTCCATTTTACACCTCTCCTCATTCCTCCCAACTCCCTCCCCAGGCAAAGGAAGAGGGAGCCCAAACCACCACCAGTGAGCCATGCCCTGAGCTTGTCTCTCCATGCTGCTCCATCCACTCTCCATTTCCCAGCCCCTCCAGCAGCACCACTGCTCTTTCTGCCTGCTCCCAGCTTCCTCCTTGGCTTCTAAAAGCTCTCTGGCACTCTGGAAATCCATTGGGTTTGTTCTGCTGCTCAGTGAGAATCTCTGAACCAAAAGCGAGGCACCGGACCAGGGTGCCAGGCTGGAAAGCTGCACTTCCCTGCCTGCCTGGAGAAGAGGCACCCACCCTGGCACTGGGGACAGGGGTCAGTGGTGGCCTTGGCAGTGCTGGGGGAACATTGCACTGCATGATTTTAGTGGCCTTTCCCGCCCTAAATGATGCCATGATTTCCCACAGCAGGCTCCAAACGGGCACTGCCTGTTCCCGACTTCCAGTGGGACACGATGATCTCTGAGTCAGAAGAGTCAACAGATTAATATTGAAAGGCAGATAAAATAAGAATTTAATTTTTTTACTACATGCAAAACTGAAGATTTTGTTTGGTTTTTAATTAAAATGCCACTGCTGATCTGCCTCTGAAGTGTTACAGCCACAACCATTAAATATTTCTTCTACCTGAGCAAATCCACACTTAACTTGGCATGTTAACTCCTGAATTCCTGCTAAGGCACGTGAATAAATGTCAATTGGGATCTGAAGATTCCAAAACCTTTGAAAACTTGCTTAATTACAGTCCTGTATCCAGGCAAAGCCTCTGGGAAAGCTCTGGGAAATGCTGGTGGTCTGCAGAACACGAGCATCTCATGGAGCTGACATTCCCTTCAAAATCCATAAACCACGTGCCCCTCAAAAACACAGCACAAAATATAAAACTTTTCTCCCTGCTTTGCTCTCTTTAACTTCATATTCATCACCAGGAAAAAAAAAAACCCCACCAACTCTGCTGATAGCATCATTTGTGCAAATCCATTTTGAATTTAAATAACACTCTATTGGCAATAATTCTCAATTCAATTAGATCAAAGGCATTTCTCAACCAAATGAGCCCCTTCATATTGATCAGAGAACAATCAAATCAGCCCTGAAAACCTGGTTCTGAAAAGCAGAGACAATGCAAATACAATGAGAAGAAGCTAAATATATATGCTATAAATAACAAGCTCAAAACCTACCCGAGCTCAGATTCTGCAAGCAAATTAGGCAGAAAGAAATAGCAGAGATAGGTAGATAATTATTGTAATTGAATTTACAATTTCCATTAGAAAGTCGGATAAATTTAGCACTTGTTCATTTATATAATAAGCTCCCAATGAATATATTAAGTAGGATGTGTAATGCTGGTTGGGGCGACACTGTTGGGAATTTTGCAAGACAAAACATTCCATTATGGAGCTGGGGCAACTCCAAAGCATCACTCCCAGGGCTGATCCATCCATCCTTTCATCCAGGACAGAAGAAATTCAACCACATTTCCTCCCTCCCTTCAACACCACATTCACAAAAACCATTATCAGGCTTATAAAGTTCATCTGTGCTGTGCTTCCCTTTAGAAACTTTGCAATAAAAATAGAGTTTGCCTTGATTTTGTGTTTAATTAAAACTCCCTTTGCCGAGTTGGCGTTTATATCTCAGTGGTTAATTGTGAACCTGACTTCTCCCTTTCCTTCCTGACAAACTGACAGAGGCTGCTGCTTCACATCCCAACCTATTTTGGGCAGAATCCTTGACTCAGGGGTACCTCAGGGGAAGCAGAAACCTTATGTAAAAGGCACATCTGCAACACAGAAACAATCTGTTCCTTCTGCTTCAGACATGAAATTGCTCCCATTTGTTTGCTGGGTTTTTTTTTTTCTTTTTCTGATGCAGAAAAGAATCAAGTTTAAAAACATTTGTCTGTCTTCTCTTACAGAGAGATATAAACTGCACTACACCAGGCGTGTTCAAGCTGTAGTAAAAATCAATTACAGAAGATGAGAAAATGCTTTTTTAAAATTTTTTTTTTT